>VDFB02270651.1:17983682-18201971 GCA_007258455.2 Sequoia sempervirens | reverse complement strand
GAGGGATATGAGATTTGGTGGGAGTACCTAGTTGAGCGCTACCCATGGTGGGATGCCATGTTATGCACTTTGATATTTTGGAATCCTATTTCCAGATCACCAGTTACATGGATTCTCGATCGGATGGGGAGATGTATTAGTGTGGATGCGATGGGACAAGATAGTCTTTTCATGGGGGGCTTATTTTCTTGTTATGTTATACAATCAATTGCACGAGGTAGCATACAGGGGCGTGAGTAGCATTAGCTGCGACACAAAATTGCTGATGATTTGGGTTTGGGAGCATATTCCCATCTTCCGTACACCGATTCAGAGGCGACAACTAGAAGATGGTATGTCTTATGTGTTCTTATATGTGGGTGCTTTACAGTAGACAAGAGTTAGAGAGACTAGATTTTGGTGGCATCAGATAGACACCATGACTACATTTGTGTGGAGGTCGTATAGGGATTGGGCACAATGGGTTGAAGAGGGTGACCATTTGGAATTTTGTAGATAGTTTCGTTATTTGATTGGATGGACAGTATAGTCACAACTAATTATAGAGATGTACCTGCCCTAGCGGGTACTTTATCAGTTCGGTGAGCAGTAGGGTGTGCCTATGGGTACAATAGAGTATGCTAGATTGTCGTGAGACCTTGCATGGGGTCTTGCCATATTAGTGCCATTTTCTAAGTAGCAGATAGATGGATTGGTGGCGCAATCATGAGGTTGGAGTGGAGGTCCTATAGATTTGGGGACAACTGCAAATTTTGATTTGTGGTGGCAGACTCATAAACCGATTCCCTTGACCAATTTTGATGGTCCAACACTTGTGGATCACAAATCAGTTATACCATGGGTGTAGCGAGGTGGCTAGAGAGGTAGAGGGAGAGATGAAGGTTGAGGAGGTAGAGGGAGAGATGGAGGATGAGTAGATGGGGGGAGGGGTGATGGAGATGAAGGAGAAGATGATGGAGAAGATGGTGGTGGTGGTGAGAGGAAGAGGAGAGGAGGGGATGGAGGGAGATAGGCTAGGAGGGTTAGACAATGAGTCAAGAGGGTGGCTTTAGATGCCATTCCTAAGGTGCTAGAGGAGGAGGAGAGAGATGATGGGCCCAGGTAGGAAGGGGTGAGACAGGAGGGGGAGAGATATGAGGCAGAGAGACAACTAGAGGTGGAGATCAGACATGAGGGAGAGGTGTAGGTCAAGCGGGAGGAGGAGAGGCAGGTGGAGGTGCACGTAGCAGAGGAGGCCCTAGATGTCGGGGGAGGAGAGGAGGGAGTTGGTGATGATGACAATGATCTAGATATTGGGGATGAGATGGATGAGGTCGAGAGGTAGCTTTGAGAGTAGATGATTGATGGAGATCAAGACATATATAGGGTTCCTCCATTGCCACAAGATGCCATGGTGGACCAAAGGCTAGCAGAAATGTAGAGGAGAGTAGATGAGGCCACTACAAAAATCATATCTCTACAAGCATGGCTTGAGGTTACGCATTTTGAGAGGGATTAGGTAGAGATTCGATGGTGAGAGACCGAGAGCTGGGGCAGTTAGTTTGCTCAGTTGTGTACAACACCAATTGCAGATGTGGTGAGGGAGATAGCCAGGGTCAGTGCGAGCAGGGGCTAGTGTAGGATGCTATATGAGAGAGTAGTGCTAGGTGACTAGAGAGAGCCTAGATTATCTAGATTACCTAGCAGGACAGGGATAGAGTCAGGGAGTAGCAGTCGTACTCATAGCAGTTGTAGTTAGAGCAGTGTGGGTGGCCCTACTTCCTTAGGGAATACATCAAGTCATAGGTCCCATCACTCTCACAAGAATTCTTATAGCCATAGGTCAAGTCACAACCATGGGTCATCTAGGTCAGGGCATAGGTTAGAGCATAGTCAGCCTCCAGTCATTGATCCATCAGCTTCTCAGACTCATGATGCAGTAGCTTCACAGCCTCATGTCATTGTTTCAATGATGCCATTAGTATCAGTTCCATCGGCCTCACAGACACATGCTACCATGGCTTCATAGGTTATGTTAGTGTCGATCACAGGTCATCGGTCACCACACTCTTCTCCACAAGGGGATTAGGAGATCACTTCCTAAGACATTTGACATTGTTCTCTTATTATTGTGTTGGAGACATTATGTTATGACACTTTATATTTTGACCATCGAGCCTGTGAGCTCTATTTTTGGGATACCTCATGACTCTATCCTGTGACATGATTTTTTTTAGATTATGTATGTGATGAAATTTTGATGCGGCCTATATGCTATATGTTTTATGATGATGCATTGTGTGTTGGTGATGTTTATGATAAATTCTTATCTAATGATGATTATGATGATGCAGTTATGATGACTATATGATGCCTATGTGATGTGATTTATGCATTTATGATTCCTATGATGAAGTATTTTATATGCTATGTTATGTATGCTTTTATGATAGCTACTTATGATGAGATGTGATGATTATATGATGGTTATTTATGCTTATATGCCATGACAATGTTATGTTATAATGATGATTATATGGATGCATAATGTATGATTGTAATGGATGCCATGTTTATTATTATGGATGTGTTAATGCATGACTATATATGTATGGAAAATGCAATCTTATGATGTGATATATGTGTTTTAATGATATGGATGAGGTATGCACTTATATGCTATGTGAATGTGTAAAAACCTAATGCAATGCCTATATGATCATGTATGCACTTAGGTTTTTGTATGCCATAGGATATCATCATGAGATGGATGAGATGAAACGACAAGATAGAAGGAGATGAATATTAGCACGAAGACCAAATCCTTCAACATATTACCATAGGACTTAACAATTATTTCTCTTAATCATCATTGGATGGATTATTGTAGTGGCCAACAAACACCATGATATGACATAGATCATGGTGTGCAAGGTTGTACCATCACATGAGACAAGCAGTCAGACAAGGATGATCATGACTCATACTAAGAGCACAATTGCCCTAGTCTTTTTGTCACAACCAACCACAAGCATAAGAGAGACAAGAAAAACAATAAAGACAAGTCATGAAGTGTCGTTTCTCCTCTAGATCCTGTTATTAGGAAATCCTCAAGGTACTAGCGACATGACTGTCTAAAAAAGATAAGACAAGTCAATCATCATGATACATCGCTGCTTCTCTAAATCATGTCACTAGGACATCGTGGAGAAACTAGTAGCATGATGAAAGATCCAAGGAAAAATTCCAAAATAATGTTTTCCAAGTGTGTCTGAGTGTCAAGTGTTTTGATGTCAAGTTGCTAGGTTGGATGGTGTCAAACGCCAAAGTTGTAAGGTTTGATGATGTCAAGATGTCAAATGTCAGAGTTTTCTAAATTCAGGAAGGGCACATCCTGAATAATGTTGATGGTGAGAGGATCGATCCTCAAATGTCAAGAGGATCCCTCAAAATGCCAAATGACAGTGACAATGCCTAGGAAAGACACATCCTAAGGAACAAGTAAATGAGAAAGGCGATCCTTTAGAAGGACAGATCTGAAGAATGACCATGAGTTTGAAAGTTTGACCAATTTTGACCGAGTTTGATTAAAGTTTATTGAATTTGACCTTTTGGTGACAGAGTTGACCTGTATTGACAAAATTTGACTTGTTTTGAAAAAATTGACTACATGTCAATGTTGACACACTCATGTGATTGACATGTTGATTAAATGATTGTCATAGTTCGTTGTAAGAGTTTGTCTATTTTAGAGTGACCTGCTTCTGTTGGGAACATTTTTACGTGTGTGTCAATGCAGTGTCATGAACCCTAATGGATTGAGCTAGTGCAGCCTCGGGGGCTCATCGATTGATGGCCTTGCCTACGTCATACGCTCAAAGACCTCATAGTTCGACACAACTAATGAATTTGTTGTAATGACAAAAGATTGAGTCATGATTTTATTTTGAGAAACCTAAAAGGACTAACCTAATGTCTTGGGGGCTCGAAAATGAGTCTTCCGTACGTAGCAAATGCATAGAGACAACATAGTTCGACTATGACATGGACTGACTGACATGACTGACTTGACAAGATATGACTCTATTTTTGTGTTTTTGCCATATTTTTGTTTTTTGTATTTCTTCAGGACGTTTTTTGATTTTTAGTTCGCTCTTTCTTTTTTTAGGACATTTTATGATTTTTAGGTCTTGTTTAGGACATTTTATGATTTTCAGGTCTTTTTTCAAGACATTTTGTGATTTTTATGTCTTTTTTAGGACATTTTTCAAATGGTAGGACCATGTATGATACCCACTGCAGTCGGATTATAAAGGAATGCCCCTAATCAGGTCCAGGACCAGCCAAGTTTAAAGGACGTGCAAAAGGGTTGTGCATGGGATGATGGATGGATGGTATGCAGGACTTGATGTCAACTGTTGTTAGCCATGAAAGGAATGGCAAGGTTTTTGTAACAAGTGTCATAATGGTGTTAGAAAAGTGGGTGTTTATTATGGACTAAGGTAGATAGAGTGATAGTAGATGGCAGAGAAAAACTGACTACGCATGGCACCTATCTGCCAAGTTTTCACCATGGTACTTATCCAAAGTGCCTGTTTACCAGGTTTTCACTATTGGATGAATTATTTCTCTTTATTATTTTTGTCATTTTTGTTATTTTTCTTTTTGGTGTCACCAAGGCGCCTGTTTGCCAAGTTTTCATTAGAGTGATGATTTTTTATATTTTTTGAAGATGTAGACTATTTATAGGTTCTATCAGTTGTTCATCATCTAGAGTAGCTAGTTGATATGCTCCAAAACCAAAAGAGGACGTGATAATGTAAGGACCTAGCCAATTGGGCTCGAACTTTCATGGTTTTTCTTTGTTAGACTAATTCTTAGGATTTTGCATGACGACCAAGTCGCTAATGTCAAACTTTCTAACCATGACTCTCTTGTTGTAACTACGACAAAGACAATTCTGATATGCACGTAGGTGATTCAAGGCATTATTTCTGTGTTCCTCTAAAATTTCCAATTCATGCAATTGTGACCATCTATATTCCTCATCACCGATCAGACCCTTCAGGGAGACTCTTAAGGATGGAATTTCAACCTCGATGGGAAAGATAGCTTCGGCTCCAAAGACCAAGGCAAATATGGTGGCTCCTGTAGGTGTACGGATGTTAGTGTAGTAGGCCCACAAAGCAGGGTTAAGTTGGATGTGCCAGTCATGTCCAGTGTCAATAACTGTCTTCTTAAGAATTTTGATTATTGTCTTATTGGATGCCTCAGCTTGATTGTTTCCTTGCGGGTAGTATGGTGTGGAGAAATGATGTTAGATGTGGAAGCGTTCACATAACTCACAAACATCTTGATTTTTGAAAGGACGCCTGTTGTCTGTGATGATGGATTGGGGTACACCATACTAGAAGATGATGTAGTTGAGGATGAATTTGGAAATTTGTTTTCTAGTTATCTATGTAAGGGGGATGGCTTCGATCCACTTAGTGAAATACTCAGTGGCGGTGATAATGGATTTGTGGCTATTGGAAGAGGTAGGATGGATTTTTCCCACAAGGTTGAGTGCCCATTATGTGAAGGGTCATGGAGAAGTAATCGGTTGAAGTTCCTGTGCTGGTGCATGAATCAAATCACTATGTATCTGACATTGGCGACATGTCCTAACAAACTCAAGTGCATCCTTTTCCATAGTCGGCTAGTAATACTCAAGTCTCGTTATCTTCTTGGCTAAAGTAGGACCACTTGAATGAGATTCACATATACCCTCATGTACCTCGTGCAAGGTTGTACGTGCTTCATCAATGTCAATACATCGAAGAAGGATATTGTTAAAGCTATGATGGTGTAGGGTGTCACTAATGATGGTGTATCAGGTGGATTTACGGATAAAGGAATTTCGTTGGTTATTTGATAGGTTGGGGGAAGGGTTTGGGACTTGAGATAGTCATAGATGTCTTGATACCATGGAGAATTGGGACCAACAAGCTCACAAACCATCTCTGATTCTGGAATGTCATATGTAGGGACCAAAATTTGTTCCACCAGGAATTCAAATTGAGGGATGTTACTTGGAATGTCTAGGAGAGAGAAAATTGTATCCACTGAGTTTGCTGCCTTGTTTTGTTCCCTCAGAATCTATTCAAAAGCCAGCATGTGGAAGTATTACTGAAAACTGTCAACCATTCATTTATAGGGCATAACTTCTCATCCTTGGTGTCATAGTCATCGTTGACTTGGTTGATGACCAACTGAGAATCTCCAAGGACATGCAAATTTTTTATTTTCCATTTTATGGCCATTCTAAGTCCCATGACTAGTGCCTCATATTCTACAATATTATTTGTACATGGAAAGGCGATGCAGAACGACTTAGGTATAGAATCTCCTTGTAGTGTAATAAACAATATTCCTGCTCCTGAACCATGACTAGTATGAGATCCGTCAAAGTAAAGTTTCCAAGGAGATTTAGGTTTTTCATGAAATATTCAATCATCAGGATAGTTTGCCACCAATGGGTGATCACCTTGTATAGGTGAATCTGCCAGTTGATCTGCTATCACTTGTCCTTTTATGGCCTTTCATTCCACATATATAATTTCATACTCACTCAAGATCATTACCCATTTTTCCAAGCGTCATGTGAATGTTGCACAACTGAGGAGATATTTTAGGGGATCAATCTTTGCCACCAAGTGTGTTATGTGATTCAACATGTAATGTCTTAATTTTTGAGCTGCAAAGACAACGACTAGATAGGTGTATTCAATGGATGTGTAATTTAGCTCATATCCAACCAGTGTCCAACTAATGTAGTATATGGCCCTTTCCCTTTCATTATGGCCATTTTTTTCCAGTAATGCCCCCAGTGCTAAAGTTGTAGAAATGTATAGAATAAAAGGTTTCCCTTCGATTGTGGCATTAAAATAGGTGGTGACAATAGATAATCCTTTATTAGCTGGAAGGCCTCTTGACATCTATCCGTCCACACAAAGGGAATGCCCTTGCACAAGAGATACTGAAATGGTTGGCACTTGTCAGCCAATTGTGCTATGAAGTGTTAGATGATTGTAACCTACCTTGCAATGTCCTAAGTTCACTTATCCCTTTTGGAGGAGGCATGTCTAATATGGCTTTCACTTTGGCATGATTGAATTCAATGCCTTTGTGAGAAACTATATACCCAAAAAATTTCCTTGATGTTACACCAAAAACGCATTTCTTGGGATTCAAGCAGACTTTATATTCTTCTAGTCTCTTGAAGATTTTGTCTAATACATTTAAGTGATCTTTTTCATGTCAAATATTTTTCCAAAAGTTCATCCACGTAATCTTCCATTAGCTTGTGCATCATGTCATGGAATATTGTTGTCATATCTCTCTAATACATGGCGCCTGCATTCTTGAGACCAAAAGGCATGACGTTCCAACAGCATGTACCCCAAAGACATGTGAATTCCATTTTATGTTGATCTTCAGGGGAAATATAAATATAATTATAACTCGAGAAATCGTCCATGAGGGACAACATCTCATATCTTGTTGTAAGATCAACTATAATGTCTATGTTTGGTAACGAAAAGTCATCCTTTGGACACGGGTTGTTCAGATCTAAAAATTCTGTGCAGATACAGATTTGACCGTTTGGCTTTGTGACTGGTACTAGATTTGAAATCCATTCAACGTAGTCTATTGACCGTATGAATCCCACATCTAGCAATTTCTTGAGTTTCGCTTTCACTAACAAGGCAATTTGTGGGTGCATCTTACACAACTTCTGTTTTATTGGCTTGGCATCTGGAAGTAATGGAAAATGGTGTAAGACAAGTTCTGGGTCTAGTATAGGAATATCGACATAGGACCATGCAAAGTTAATCTTAAGCTCTGAAAAGAATTTGTGAAATTTAGGTTTCTCTTCTTTTGTCAAGGATGCTGCAAAGAGGACAAATTTAGGATCTTTTGTTGTAGATATGTTGACTTCCATGGTGTCCTCTATAAGCATTTTTGATCTTTCCTAAGTCACAAGGAGAAATTCTAGCCCTCCATCCTTAGGTGCCTCAGAGAGGTTTTCACCCATAGATACATCCTTTATTTTTACTTTTTTGTCATCAAAAGGTTCCTTTCGGTTTTCACCTAAAGAAATGTCATTTTTTTTTAAAAAAAAATTCATTTTGCGACTATAGGATGAAGCAGTCTCCCCGAAGTAAGCTACACAATCTAGGTCAATAGAAAATCCAGCCTTGTGATCTCCACTTGGTATACCCTCACGTAGTCTCATGAATTTTGCAATGGCCTCATCATTCTGAAATATGTCCATAATTGGTGGGCCTTGTTGATCCCAATCAATTAGTTGTGGGTAGACTAAGGAGATACCATCATCAGTATTGGTCAATGGTGGGGAGGACACAGAAAGCATGCAAATGGATTCAGAGAGGTTGAAAATGAAATTGTCATCATCCAACTCCCAATTGGACTCTATCCAATATTCTCGTTCACTTGATTCATACTCATTGTCAAAATAAGTGACAAATGGACTGGCATTGGGGTCAATAGTGTAATGTGGCGAGTCAAATGAATCCAAATGAGGGTCATTATTATTAGATGGCTGGACAGATATGTCGGGGTTATGGCCAATAGGGTTGGAAGATGATTTAGACTTGTCATTGTTTCTTGGGAAAAAGAATCTATCCCAATCATCTCATTTCCTTGAGATTTTAGGATTTTCATTATTCTGTGCTAGATCAATCTTAAACATTTTCCAAAATATTTCTTCAAAGGTAGGTTCTCCAGGTTCAAGGAATAATTCGTCAATACAACAATCACATAGGGATCGTTGGGAGTCAAATTCCCATTCATGGGAGTCAGTTTCGGTAAGGGATTCCTCAATAGTCTCAACACTTTCGCAAGCATTCATGCTCTCACTTGAAAGTACATTGGTACGTTTATCGTCATTTTTGAGTATCCCAAACCCAAGTCCAAGAAGTTTTGGTCTTTGGGAAGGCATTATAGGTTCTCACATTCCAGTTTTATTTCTACCAAGGCCACTAGTTCAATTGTAGCCTTTTTCCTTCATTATATCATAGCCTTTGTTGTATATCTAGACTAGTAATGGGGATGGATCTTCGGGGTCTTTATAAATCCATGTTGATATATCCTCAATGTCTTCTTTACTCATTTCACCCAATTTTATAAAAATGTGTGATGGAGGAACTTTGAAAATTTCCTTAGGTTCCATTCTAAGGTCGACCATAGACCTTAGGAGACTTGGGTATTTTGGTGATGCAGTATGTCGTGTTCAATTTATACTCTCTGCATCCTTGGTCTTGGATCTTGACATTGGAATCAGTCTTCAGGATGGAGGGGGATGGTGTGGCGAAAGACGTGGAAGGACTGGACGTGGACAATTTGGCAAGCATGGATGGGTCAATGAATTTGGAAGAAGAGGAGGTTGGAGCTTCTTGGTTGATGGGCACTTGATGTTCTGAAATACCCCTTAGGTTGGTGCAATACTGAAAGGGATCAGGGTCTCCATATATGGTGATTTTTGTGCCGTCAAATGGAAACTTCAGGAATTAGTGGTAGGTGGATGGAATGACTTTGAGGGCATGAATCCAAGGTTGGCCAAGCAAGATGTTATAGGGTAATTCAAGATCTAGGACTTGGAAAGTTGTTTTTATAATGATTGGCCTAACTCTGATAGGAAGAGTGATAACACCTCGAGAGGAACGTTCTTCATCATCATACACCTTTATAACAATGTTCTTTGTAGCATCTACGCAAGCATCAGAGAATCCTAGAGCCTTAACCAGTTTCAAGGAGCATATGTTTAGTCCTGCTCTACCATCTACTAAAACTCGTCTGACCTTATGCTTATGGATAAAGACTTCAATGTGTAATGTGTCATTATGATTGGCCTTTGTTGATGAATAATCTTGGTCTGAAAATATTACATGATGGGGTGTAGTGAGGTATCCCACCATGGCTTCAAACTAGTTGACATCAATGTCATGAGGGACATAGGAATCTTGTAAGGTTTTGTCAAGTATGGCCTTATGCGCAGGAGAAATGCATAGCAACTCAAGTATAGAAATTTGAGCAGGTGTTTTTCCTAGTTGGTCAATAAGGTTAAACTATCCCTTAGGTTGAAATTGCATGGTGGATGGACCTAATTGTGGGTGCTTAGTGGATGGACCAGGTATTGTAATTTTCAGCTACCTAGGGGGAGGAGGACCAAACTATAATGATTTTTCCACCATGGGTAGTGACATTGCATTTAGGTTCTCTTTTGACAGTAATGGTATTGACGTATTCGTCAACAGCCCATAAGTGATTAATAATGGGTCCACTAGAATAGTTGAATGCGATGTGGGTATAGTTGGCACGATTATTATTTGTCTTAGGACCTAATGTGGAGGGATTATTTGAACCATGGTCCTATAGTGGGTTTTTGTGAATATTATGGTTTGCGTTTGATGCAAATTGTGGCCCACCCAATTCACTTGTGTGATTTTCAATGAGGTCTTGTACCAAATTTCTTAGTTGTCGACAAGATGATGTCTTATGTCCTTTAGCACGATAATCAAAGAAATCATTTTTGTCCCACCATGATGGTTTAAATTATCCTGGGTCATATGGCTTAGGGTCTTCTAGTGTAATGGCACCATTTTGAAGGAGATTTTTAAGGACGTCTTGAATTGGTTCACCCAAGGGCATATATGTGTGTCTCTTTGGGAATTTCCTTGTCTGTCATGGCTACCCTTGGTTTTGACTATTTTTTTTTTTATGACTATTTTGAATGGCATTAGCAGTAGGTGTCGGTATGGTCATTAGTGTATTTTGTAGTGAAGCTCCTTTAAGAGTAAGTACATGACCCATTGTATTCATCACCTTAGCGTCAACAACACCATCATTGGTAATGTGTTTGTTCTTGACCTAGTATTTATTCTTGTCCATGGGTGGGTTTGTGTTCATGTTCTTAGGGCCACATTTTAGTTATCCTTTAGCAATAAGGGCCTTCTCAAGTTGGACACCCTTTTTGACTAAGTATGTGAAGGTCATGCAACAGTGAACTTGCAAGCCATATTTGAATGGGCCTAGGAGTGTTTGGACAAACATGTCAACTTTTTATTTCTTAGGTATGTCAATATAGCAATGACTTGCTAGACTTCTCCATCTTTGGAAGAATGGGATAAAAGTCTCACCAGGTTCTTCTTGTGTAAGTGTGCATAAGTTGGTGATGGAAACATCTGTGTCAATGTTATAAGTATAATTTTCCACAAATCTATCTACAAGTTCATCCCATGATTTTATCCCCTTTTGTAAAGTGGAAAACCATTCAAGTGCGGGGCCTGCAAGACTCTTAGGGAAGAGTCTCATCAAGTATGTATGTTCATAGGCAATAGCCACACAATTGGTTATGAATTCTCGAATGTGTTCAATGGGGTTTGTCTTTCCTTTGTATTTAGTGAAGTTTGGTGCCATGTACCCAGGAGGGAATGGTGGTTTGTATAGATTTGTGTCAAAAGGATATGAAATGTGTGAATTTTTATTGGACATTTGCATAGTCTCTATTTGTTTTTACCAGTTTTCCACTTGAGTTGTCAAAGCATCAATTATGGGATTATTTATTGCATTACACATGGGAGTGATGGGTATCCCATGGGTCCCCATTTGTTGTGATGAGATGTTATGGTTTTGTTGTGAGATGTATGATTTTTTTTTATTTGAATGTTGTTGGTATTGCAAGTTTTGATTAGGGACATGTTGATGTGTGTGGATGTGTAATGCATATGTGGGAATGTGTCCTCCAACTATATTAGTCGATATTTGTGAGATGTGTTGACCTTGAATATTTTGGTGCCCAAATGAAGTCATATTTTGTGTCATTTGATTGCCTTGTCCAAATTGGTGGAATTGTCCATGGGGAATGTTGGTGTTTTTCCCTTGGGAAATATTTGTATTAAGTTGTGATGACGTGTTGACATTTGGTTGTGGTCCTTGAATGAAAATACGTTGTTTATTTCCTCCAAAGGGATTAAATGAAGACCCAATGAAAGGATTTGATCATGATGTTCCCATGGTACTAGATGAAGCTCCAAATAAGGGGTTTGAAGAGCTTTCCCCCATTGATGAGGATCCAAAGGTAGCTCCAATTGACTGTGAGGACGTTATTGACATAGAAGGAATTGATTGTGACATGGCTTGTGACATAGTTGGTGTCCCTCCAATGGATGTTGCATTGATTGTGTTTTGATTGGATGTATCATTAGAAGTGGCATTAATAGTGCTTGTGGCAATTTGTGAGGTGGCACCAACAATGGAATTGTTTGCATTGTGTTGGGGTTGACTAGTGTTGGACGTGTTGTTTGCATTGTAGTTGTTGGTATTGTGATCTAGTGAGGTTGGTCTCAAAGTGTTAATGTCAAAGCCACGTGGTAATTTAGCCCCTTGGTCCAAGAGCATGGCTAGATATCTTTGTGGGTCATGTAAGACTAAATCTTCCACAAAGGAGGCTACGTCAATATTTTGCGTTGTGGCTTCTAAGTCTTCTGCATATAGTTGTCTATGTTCATCCCTTTGTATAAATGGTTTGAACGGGTTATGTGACAAAGATGGCATGTTCATTTCATTGAAAGGATTGATAAAAAATGCATCTTGGTTCATGTTTCGATTCATGTCATTAGAAAAGATATAAGTGTTGGTGTCTTGTCCAAAATTATCCATTTGTCTTCTTTTTATTTGAAGCCTGGTATCAACCATATAAGGAGTTGCTTAAATTAGGGAGAGGATGAAAATGACAACTAGATGATGACACTATGTTTTTGGGATTTTCAATAAGGGATGCAAATGCAAGCTATGTTTTTGGGTTTTTGACAATAAGGTATGCAAATGCAACTATGCTTTTGGGTTTTTTTTTTTGAGAATAAATAATGCGATATGACAAAGTTGTCTAAAGGAAATGACAAATGCCAAAGGACAATAAGAACTTTTTTTTTTGTTTAAGAATAAGGTATGCAAAATGAGGACTAAGATGATTTGAATATTCTAAGATATGCAAATGCAAAGGTCTAAATGATTTGGAAGGTTACTCAACCACCCTAAGCTTGATCTATGTCTCAATTTGGGTCATCAAAGGACTTACTAATGTGACTAAAGGACAAGATGACAAAGTGAGGTTTCCTAACTATACTTTTGAGTTGGAAAGTATCAAAAAAAGGATAATTTCTAAAAGCAATTAAGTTGACTAAGTCCAATTTGACCACCTACTCTTCAAGGCAATAATTTTGCAAAGTATGATAAGGTTTCCTAATCTAAAATATGCAAATGAAATGAGGATCTAAAGACTGGTTTATGTCTGAAAATGAAGATGATGGAACCTAAAGGATGCAACTAAAATTTTGCAAATTTGGACCTATAGGTAAATGCAAGCTAGAGATGCAAATGATGGAAAATTTGAGCAATTTTCTTTCTGGTTTTTGACAAAGGCTGCTGGAAAAAGATGTTTGATGGAAGATTGGACAATTTTGGTCTCGAGTTTTAGACTACAATAGTGTTTTAGTTTTTTCTAGGAAAATACGTCGTTCCAAGTCATAGATGCATTGCATTTTGGCAGATATGCCACAGTTTCAATGAATGCGGCTTTACAGATAGCAGATGTGACTTAGTAAAGCAATTGCAGTGTTTTGTTAAGAAAATGTGATGTAGGACAGGAAAATGCATCGCACAGAGTTGTGAATGCGGCTTATCAGAGTGAATGCATTACAGAAAGTGGAAAATGCAACATAGATTAGTGAATGCATTTCAACAAATGCGTTGCAGCAGAATGAGTCTAGTTTGTTTGCAATTTTTGGCCAAATTTTGGAATTGTTTCAAGTTGAATGATTGTTTCAAGATCTATGAAAGGTGTTTGTTTGTTTAATGTCTTAGAAAACACTTGGAAAACACAATATTTTGTTTGATCATGCACAAAGAAGACAAGTACAACCCTAGGTTAGGAAAGGACTATATTTGCTAGATTCCACATTGGTTTCCCCAACCACACTTATTCTTAGCGGATGAATCTAGAAGCGTGGCCACATAGGATCCCCCTTATAGTCCACTCACTTCTTAGGTCAACCAAGCTTCCAACCCCCATAAATCTCCCATGGTGGGTTGATCACCTCTACTAAGAACTATGAGAATGTGGATTCCTTCACAACGATCGTTGATGTGCTAGCAAATAGATGGTATTTTGGCAACTACACAAAAAAATTTAGTTCGGGACCCCTGTTCGAGTGGCCACACATGGGGAAAGATTAGCTCCGATAAGGAGGAACTCCAACCTAAAGAGGTTACGCTCAACAGGGTTTTGGGGAGTTCACTTGTCCATGTAACACATCCACACTCGTAATCCTAAGCTTTCTGTTATGATTCACATTTATATACCAGTCGAGGGTAGCTTGGCCAAAGAGCTCCATTGTTGGTTTGAGTTGCCTTGGGGTGAGTACATTTTTCCCACCATGGAAGACCCAATTCCTAGAGTCAATAACAATTTCTCTTGCACCTAAGATTGCACAAGTGTGCAAGGGGAGAGGATACTTCTATTATTGAATCAGGGTGACACATAAAATAGATGGGTCTAGCTTTCTGATCACCTAGTTTGCACAAGGTGAGAGCATAATCACCTACCACCTTCAAGTACAATCAAGTAAAGTTCTTTAACCTCCTAATTAAATCTAAGTGAGACAAGCAAATGTTCTTTTTAAAGCACCAATGGAAGTGTTTTCTAATCTAAAACAAACACAAGAGGTTTCAAAATAACATGCTTAGACATATTAACCTACAAAACCATTGTTAGTAGTCTAAAAAGATGTCTTGAACCCACAAAAATTCAATGCCATATGCTGCAACAGTAGATTAGTAACCTAAAAAAACCTCTAAACTATTAATTTAAATGAAAATCTAAAAAATTCTAGGAAAAAACCTAAAAAATAAAATTTACCAAATGAATGTGTCGTAGTAGAGTGAATGTGTCGTTTTGTACGTCGAATGCGGTTTGATCCCATACATAGGAATTTACTATTCAAATGCGTCGATATGCACAATAGATGTGTCACGAACTTCAAATGTGTTGTTCAGGATCTCAGATGCATCACAATAGAACACATGCAGCTTTTTGTCAGTCAAATGCATCTTGGGATAGCGGATGCGTCACTCTGCGGAGCAAATGCGTCATGACAGAATGCTTGCGGCTCAAAAAATTGTGAATGCGGAATTTCGTACATGTACCTACAAAAACACAAAAAGCCATACATAAATCTACAACAAACACGATTTTGGCGTCGAGTTCACCAATGTAACTATGGGAAAAATCTAGGTTAGCATATTAATGCATAAATAAACAAACCCAAAGTAAATAATGAAGCACAAATGAGGAAATAACATGAAAAAAAAGAAAGATATCACCTTGTGTCTTCAACCTCCATGATTGACCTCCATTACACCTTCTCTATTTTCTGCAATATATAGTTTTCCCTTAGATTTTATGTGAGGAATCTATGACTATGCCAAGACCAAAGCAAAATGTTGAAGAATTTGATATAAAATGCAATACTATGCAACTAGTAAGCAAAGACTAAAGTATGCCTAAAGTATGCCAAAATGCCAAGAGATATGAAGTATGCCTAAGACAAGATTCCAAGAGCTAAGATGTCATGAGATTGCAAGAGCATGGGATGTGCAAATGAGACCAAAATTGTCATTTTATAGAAAATGCATTTTTGAATGAATGGCCAAGATTGAAGATTGACAAATGCCCTAGAATCAATGGACAAGATTCAATGTGACAACGCACAATTAGGGTTAGGGAAACATTAGGGTAAATTTGAAATAAGTGGACAAGATTTGATTTGAGAAAATAAGATCAAGGGTTAAAAATGCATGTGACAAGGAGATAAGAATGGCATAGAAAAAGAGAGCTGGAAAATAAAATAATATTAGAAATTACTTGATTTATGGAGGAAAATTACTATTTTGAATTAAAAATTAATTTAATTCAAAATGTGATGTCATGTGACAGTAAATAATTAATTTGAATTATTTACTAAAAGAGGGGAAATTAGAAAGTGGGACCATTTTAAATAAATTGTTTTATTTAAAATGGGGAAAATGCCAAGGTGGACAATAATTAAATAAATCAAGGGATTAATGACGTATTTAAATAAATAAATAAATAAAAATTATTTATTTAAATAATCAGGAGGAAATGATAGACAAAGATAATTAAATAAATTAAGGAATTTATTTAATTATGGAGAGACATTAAAGTATTAACAACGTATTTAAATAAATAAATAAAATTTATTTATTTAAATAATCAAGAAGAATGAAAGAAATGAATTAATTAAATAATTAAGAATTATTTAATTAATAGTTGGAAGTTGACCGAAGAACATAATTAAACATTTCAATTATGCTAGGAAGAAAAATGACGACAATAAAGCTTGTAGGCCTAGGTCATTTTTATGTGTCTACAAAATGTATGGATGCATTTGATGTGAGATTATGTGACATGCATATTTTTTATCATGTATGGATGCACTTTATTTATGCCTATGTGATATGTGATTGTATGTGATTTAATGCTATGGATGGATGCAATGTTATACTCTTTTTCATTATCTTTTCATGACAAGTTATGAGATGGATGATATAATATACAGATGTTATGGATGCATTTATTTTTGTGTATTTTCTATGTAATTTTATGATGATGAGATGTATGCATATAGATGTATGGATGGATAATGTAGATATTCATGATGATGATATAACAATGCATGTTTATGATATGTGATGCAACGATTCAAGATGCTTAGAATAACAAATCTATATTATTCATCACAACATTAATGATAATGATGATATGTTGTGATTATGATTATGTGGGATGTATGCATGTTGATGGTTTGCGGATGCAGTATGGATGCATTGATGATGTTTTTATTAATTTTCTTAATACCGGGTTAGTGTGAAAAGAAGGTAGAATAAACAAGATGAATGACCATTGATTTTGATGACTGATTCAAAAGATCCAACAAGTCTATGATCCACCGAGACTTTATTAGAGATGGTAATGAGAAATGCATGATGATGATTTTGCTCAAATCTTGGGATTGAGATTTTATGTTGTTCCTTATTGTTTGATATAACACATAGACATGATGCATCAAGGTATTAATAACCAAGATGACGTTGTATCTAGTGTAATGGAATTTGACTCTACAAACATATATGATAGTTCTTGTTCACACCTTGACATACAAAAACCTCATTGGAATGTAAGTTAGAATCCTAGAATAGATTGCACCAAAGCATACACAATAGTCAACAACGTACTCCAGAAAACCTTCCTACACACAACTAAGCAAGTATGTGCCAAGATTATTTTACAAGAATATCCACAAGCACTATAAACAAAAGATAGTGATCGATGCCCCATTCCTTTCTCTCTAAATCATTTTGATAGACATCATTGAGAGGTCCTCATAATGGACCATTGAGATAAATCATAAGAAAAGATCAAAGATAAACAATCAACCTTATCTATATCTCTTGCCATTTTACTTTAGCGAAGGTGATGCCTGATACTGATGTCCATCACAGAAATGATACATCCTAGGACATGTTGATTAGAGGACTATTTGATGTAGGATAATGATGAGCTTTATGATAAGTCGTTGATATAAACTTCACTAACTCATTGGACTATGATTTAGACTTTAGATTTTGACACTTAGGTTCTCACTTTACAACTTGCTATACTTTCTTTTTATTTGTTCTGCCAAAGGTTGAATATGATGATTGATTTATTATGGATGGAGGTTTATTGTGGGTGAAAGCAAAATGGGCTGGATGGTTTTGGGTTTTTTGGAATATTTCAATGTTTCTTTTTAGCACTTTGAAAATGTTTTGAGGTTGTTTTTGATCTTTTGAAAGTTTATATGAAAGTTTTGGGATTTTTCATTATTTGAGGTTGTTTAGGATTTTCGAGATTTTTGACGCTATTTAGGTTTTTTGAATGTTTTCTAATGTTTAAGATTTTTTCAATTATTCGAACGTTTAGGGATTTTCTAGTATTTGAATGTTTAGGGATTTTTTGAGATATTTAGATGTTTAGGGATTTTATGGGTATTTGGATGTTTATGGATTTTTTGAGTTTGACCAAGAACCTAACCTAAAAGACCTATCCTAGGGGTCTCAGGGGCTAATCAAAGATAAGCCTTGCCTATGTTATACATGCAAAGACCACCTAGTTCGACTGACTCAACTTATTAACAATGAGATATGAACTGTTGATAGAATTCCCGTTTATTATGATAGACTCCTAAAGACTAAACTAGGGTGTCTCAGGGGCACATCAATGATGCCCTTGCCTACGTTCAAGCTCAAAGACAATGTAGTTCAACAACAGGGTACTATTTTTGGATTTTTGATGTTCGACCTTTTTATGGTTTTTGATGTGTTTTGGATTTTGACTTTACAATTTTTTGAATGTTTTTGAATTTTCTAATGAACGTTTTATGAATGTTTTTGGTGTTTTCTAATGACCTTAAGATATACAAGAAATCAATCCAATCCATAATGAATTCCCCCTAGTGTGATATGATAGACTACCTCGATATAGGCAGGACAAACTGACCTTAGGAATATGCCAAGTAGCAATAAAGGGGATACAATAATTCACAACATCAAGCTATGGCATGGATGCAGATGGGTGATGGAATAAATAGTATGAATGAGGCGATGGATCGAGGGTGATGCAAAGAATGGTAGGATAAATATCCAAAGAATGGATGGAGGTGCTTTATTTATGTGAGGCACCTGTTTTCCTTGTTTTGTTCAGCAAGGTACTTTCCCAAAGCGCCACCGAAGTGGTTTTCACTAGAGGATGATTTTTTTCTTTACTTTTTCAATCCTTTTTCTCTTTTTTTTTGGATTTTTGATCATTTTTTTAATTTTTTTGTATTTTCATATTTACAACCTTCAATACTAGGCATAAATTTTTTTAAGATGCAAGTTGTTAGTTGGTTCTTGTAAGGGTTCTCCTTCAGGTGTTGACAATTGATATGCTCCTGATCCATAGTTTGTTGTGATGACAAAGGGTCCCAACCAGTTAGGCTCAAACTTTCCATTACTATTCTGATCTGGAAGATTTTTCTTATTCTATTTGAGAACAAGATCCCCTACCTAGAAAAATGACATTTGATCTTCTTGTTATAACTCTATTTTAGTCAGTTTTGGTATACTTGCAAGTGATTGTGGGCATCAAGACGACACTCGTCCAAGAATTCTAGCTCATTCAGTCGAGATACTCTATATTCTTCATCAATGACTAGGTTTTTTAGTGACACTCACAGCGATGGGAGCTCAACCTTATTAGGTAAGATGGCTTTTGATCCTTAGAGCAAGGAGAAAGGGGTTGCACCTGTCAGTGTGCGGATGTTGGTTCAATAAGCCTATAGAGTGGGGTTTAATTGTAGATACTAATCATGGCCAACTTCATTGACCATTTTCTTTAGGATTTTCAGAATGGACCTCTTTGTATCCTTAGCTTGGCCATTTCCCTGGGGATAATATGGGTAGAGAATCAATGTTGGATGTGGAATATTTAACATAGCTCTTTCACATCTTGATTTTTGAAGGGTGTCCTATTGTTTGAGATAAGGGTTTGCAAAACACCATATCGACATATTAGGTAATTCAAGATAAACTTAGAAATTTGCTTCCCTATTATGTAGGTCATAGGAATGGTTTCAACCCACTTTGTAAAGTACTCAGTGGCTATTATGATAAACTTGTGGCCATTAGATGAGGTGGGAGTGATTTTTCCTATGAAATCAAGTCCCCACCTTGAAGGCCAAGGTGTGATCATTGGTTGCAATTCCTGAGCTAGAGCATGAATTAGATCTCCATGTTGTTGATACTGGACACATTTGTGCACATATTGATGGGCTTCTCTTTCCATGGTTGGCCAATAGTACCATGTCCTCAACAGTTTCTTAGCTAAAGTCATACCACTAGAATGTGATCCACATATGTCATCGTGTACTTCTATTAAAGCAATCAAGGATTCCTCTTGGTTAAGACATCATAGTAATGTCCCCTCAATGCTTCAGCAGTAAAGGGTATTGTTGGAAGAATGATGAAGAACGTCTCATTTTGCATCTCGTGTGCTGTCATTGATGTCACCATGTTATATGAGTTGCAACTGCAAGGTTAAGTTCTATTCTAAACCGATATTTGAACTGGTATGCAGTGACTATCCTCTAATATTTTGGTCTGCAATCCTCCACTGATGAATATCTTTGCTTGTGGTTTTGGGAAATGGTTTTTGGATGTTGGAAGCACGTATGTTCAAAATCTCATGTGCACAAGTGCTCGTATGATGAGTTGGCATTACTCTATTGATTGCATTTTGCTATTAGGTCCATCTCTGGCTAACCTAATGTGTTGATATTGTAATGGATTAATTTTGTATTGTGGATGTATGTGTGACCTATCTTAGGTCCATGCCAACATGTTGTAGTGTAATGCTTGTTTGGAATGTTTTTGGAAAGGTTTTTATATGCTTGAAGCTGATAGTTATCTTTTTCATGAATAAGAGTTGCATCTAATTAGGACAACCTAATTGATGCTTGTGAATGTATCAGATATATATATTGGATATTTTTGGGATTATGGATGCAAAGTATTGAAGTGTGAAAAGAAGAAAAGTATGATGAAGTGTGTCAAGTTAGTTTATTGAGCTTCAAAGGAACTGAATCAACACTTGTTAGGTGTAACTTTATTAGTTAATTTTTTGGTTGTAAGCCATTTTGTCATTATATTTTTGTAGGCAGTGAGCCTCCCATTTTGGATAGTGAGTCCTGGCAGTGAGTCACCCCTTTTGTAATAGCTTATAACCGATTATACTATATTATGAGCTAACCCTCACTATGGTTTTTCCCATTTTGGGTTTTCCACGTAAAAATCCTGGTGTTCATGTGTTGTGTGTTTTCATGTTCTATTAATGCTCTTTCTTATCTTTACTATTATATGCATTGGAGTAATTGGATGGTATTTTTTCAATAAGTTAAAGAAGATACTGATTCACCCCCCCTCTCAGTATCTTGGGTATTTAACAATTGGTATTAGAGCTTGGTTCCTCCGAAGAAGCCTAACAACTTGAAGATTGAACAAATGGATGAAAACGAAGAACTTCGGGTTGCTCTTGAAGATATTGATAAGGTTGAAAGTGAAAACAAAGATTTGAAAGAAAATCTTGATGAGGAAAATGAATGTGTCTAGAAATTGAAAGAGCAATTAAAGAAATTCAAAGAAAGACACAAAGAAGTGAGTGAGCAATTGAAACAAACTAATGAAGAGATCACAAGATTGAAAGTACAAGTGGAGGAAAATAAAAGAATTGAATAATGTATGAATACAGTGGTGCAAAGCAAGACTAATGGATGCACAAGACTTGAACAAGAAGTGGTGAACCCAAAAGCAGATTTGGAGAAAGCAAAACTCTATGAAGATAATTTCAAGATAAGCTCCACCAAGCTTTATGTGTTTATTGCTAGACAAAGACCTTATAAAGACATAGGTGGTTTGGAAAATGAATTTGGTGAAAGCTCTAAGGTTTTGCAAACCTTAAACACAGTGGATAATCAAAAGACCCAATATAAAGGGAAGTAAAAAAGAAATCCAAGAAACTTTGCTAGAAGACCGCCTATCAGACAACCAAATGCTCAAAGGTACCCATCCTTCAATGTTGTTTGATTTTCATTTAATAAATTTGGTCACAAGGTAATAGAGTGTAGAAGTAAAATAAATCAGTTTTCTAGTTCCTTCCCCGGACAATGTTTTGCATGCAAGAAAGTTGGGCATAGAGCTAGTGAATGCAAAACTCATATGATGAATTGGTTTAATGGAGGAATAATGAATCAATATTTTAATGGATATTGCTATACATGTAATAAGTTTGGATAAAAAGAAAATCAATGCAAGTTAAGGGCTAATGGAGGAAAAATTAGTCAGAGAATTTTTTTTTGCTACAATTGCAACAAACTGGGAGATATTTCAAGAGTTTACAAAAGTAAAAAGGGAAAGCAGTTTGGTCCGATAAAGAAGAATGAACCTGTGAAGAAAATTGGAAAGAATGAGGTTAAGAAAGAAATCAACATGATATGGAGGAAGAAAGAAGATCCTGAAACATCAAATGTGTTTGTTCCCCCATCCGGTGCAGACAATTTCTCTGGGAATTAGACCTAGCATGGTCTTAGGGGGGATTTAATAGAAAATTGTTCAAAACCCTTGAATATTTGGTGTGTCAGTCTTTAGCACGAGGATATGTTGTAAGGAATGGATAGATAGAGGTTATGCAAAAGAAACTAGAAGAAAAAGTGCAGGCATGATCATTTGCGGAGCAAATTAGGTTTTTTTCGTGTAGTGAAGAAGGGTGTTTAGTAGCTTTTTGAAATCTACTACATTTAATGTGAATTAGGGAAGATTGTTGGTTTATAAAGTGATTTTGTAAGGAATTTTGATCATTTTTGCATTTGAAAAAATTGGAGAGTGTTTTGGAGCATTCTTGAGGCGATTTGAAGTGCGAGCTGTGCAAACCCTAGTTCTGCTTTTTGCAAAGGAAAAAGGTATTTTTCTTTTTTGTGTTGTTGTGGGTTTGTGTAAATCTTTGTTCTAAAATCATTTGAGCTTGATTTGTGGAAGAATGGAAATCCCTGTAGTTGTTAGTGTTTCTGAAAGACCTAGACCATCATATAAGAAATATTCTATGAAGGTATTCGAAAGATGACCCTATGGGCGCCTTCTCATCGATTCCTCATGGGGTTATGCTGAATGAAGATACAAGAATGTACATTCGAGTCAAAACTGAGGAATACAATCATGGTAAATTGATAGAAATTTAGCAAAATGAGCTCACTGGGGATGATTTCTTGGCAAAACCTGAGTATTCAAACATTGTTGCGAAGAAATTGGATAGGTGAAATTACTTTCCTAATTCCAGCTCCACGGTTGATGATAAGTATGTAAAACTAGCTCTCAATAGAATGCATGATAAATTCTTGTGGACTAATAGACCCCATCTTATAACCAAGGAAGCCATTAAGTCTATCATCAAACTATGTGATACTAGACCGGTACTTGTGTTGAAAGCTATGAAGAATGAAGTGGTGATGGAACTCATCAGAGCCACATATGACAAGAGAGCTCTTACTACAAAACCTATCATTAATCTTGCTATGAAGTATGCTGCAATAATGATCAGACACAAGATATACTTCACTAATAGAGATAATTTTGTATCTGCTACAACAATTTATACTGATTTTGATATGGTAGCTAATGGTGCAAATTATGATTTGTGTGAACTTCTCCAGTAGCAATTATTTGAGAATTTGAAGATGACAAGGGAGAAGAAGTATGCATTTAAATTTGGCTCCCTAATTGTGTGTTTTCTATTCTATTTCCTTAAGAGACTTCCTAGAAGAGATGATGTGGTGTTTTGGGACACAGCTAGATTGGTGGCACATCAAATTTTTTACCACATGCATAGTTTGGCTGATTTGAAAGCTCAAGATAATGCTCTAACAACATTATTTGTTGTATTCAAGAGGAACATGAATGAAAGATAGAGGATTCCTAAGAAAGTTGTTGAGAAGTACAAGAATGATAATATTTCATGTCTCTTCTGATTAGTGCATGATGAAAGCTATTGAACCCCAGACCATATGGATTCAACCATTGGGCTATGAGATTATAGAGGATGAAGCTGAAGGGTATGTGTAGGTTCTGTTAAAAAGTTTGAAAGATGTCAATGAACCTAGAGTTGGAACTTATGTAGATAAATCTATGGAGCTTCACTTGGAGCACATGAAGCCTATGATGAGAAATAATGTAGACAAGAAGCTTAGAGAGGTAGGCTTCATTGATGAGAATATTTCACAAGGTAGAGCTATGAGGGAGCAGGTAGCTAGGGAATCATTAGGACCAAGGAGATCTGGCAGAACTGCTCCTTCAAAACCATCTGAAGCTCCTGTAGTGAATGTTCAACCTAGTGCTCCTAACAAAGGTAAAGGCCTAACTCCTTCGGGACCCAATACTAGATCTGGAAAAAGGAAAGAGACTCCTTCGGTGGTACCTGGAAAAAGAGGAAAGAAAGAAAAAGCTACAAGGGAAAAGAATCTTAGCATTGTTGAAGATCAAGAGGAAGAGGAGGAGGACCTTGCAGAAAAAATAGCAAGGAAGAGAAGAGGAAGCATGTCCTCTGGTGAAGGTGCTTCTCAGGAAGCTAGTGTTGGAAGTAAAAGACTTCATATTGTGTCATCCTTCGAGGAAGATGAAGAATAGGAATTTGGTGTTCATGTGCACACCAAACCAGAATCAAAGAAAGAAAATGTGTCAAAAGAATCCTCTCCAGACTAGGAAGAACAAAAAGACTCTCTAGTAATACCTAGTTCCCCTTTCATATTAGAGGCAATAGTTAATACCTTGATACATTTTGAAGATATGATGAAGCCTACAATAGAGTATTATGATCAAGTAGGTAGAGAGGACAAAAAAACTTTGATTTTAGCCACTATTCAGTATGTGATCACAATGGAAGTCAGTTGGGATTATGTAAAGAACAATGTACTTGAGAAAATGTGGGAAGCCCTAATGAAAAGGAGATCAGAGGCTATTGATTTGGAAGAGAAGATCATAAATGATGCTTTTGAGAAACTTGGGTCCTCTTTGACTCCAAATAATTTTGAAACTTTGAAGAAGATATTTTCAAAGATGTTCCAGATAAAGAAAAGAGTGAACACTTTGATGAAAAAGGACAAAAATCAAATAAATGAGATAAGGAAAGAAACTGCATAATCCATAAGAGGTATGGCTAAAAAATATGGTATGCTTGATGCACTTCCATCTAGTTCTGCACCCAAATTAGGAGAAGTTTCTACAGAAGAGGTTAATGAAGACATTCCTTTCAGCACAGGTGATACAAACATTCCTATGGAAACAAATGATGAAGACATCCCTCCAGATACAAGTGTTTCAAATGATCCTCCAGAGATGGAGAAATAGAATGAGGGAGAATTTGAGCTAGAGAAGCATGATGTTGACCCTCCAGAGCATGATGAAGGTGAGAAAGATAATACTGAAGGATAGCAAGATAAAAATGAAGGTGAAGGGAATGATGAAGAAGGAAACAAAGACAAATAAGAAAAATAAGAAGAGAAAGCAGAAGAAAAAGAGAAGGAAGCGGAAAAAGAAAATGTAGAGGAAGAAAAGAAAAATGGGGGATTTATCGGGAAGAATCAAGAAAATCAAAGGTAGGTTGTAGAAAATCTAAGGTCCCCTGAAGAATCCTCCTCCGATGATGATGTTTTGAAAGGCTTCCTATCCAAGAAAATTAGGTTCTAGCCAGTGATTCCTCTAGAACTTCTACAACTCCCCATGATTCAAGATAGTGTGGACTTAGATAAAATTTCTCTTATTCATAAGTTGGTGTTAGGGGATGCATTGCATGCATCCTATAGAAGATAAATTCTAGAAACTCACCGAAAAGAAACATAACTTGTTGATGATGCTCTTAAAGTTTTGTGGGAGGCCACACTCGGTACTTCAATGGATACATCTCTCACTTCGGTAGAGAATTTGAAGATTCTTTTGGAATCCTTTAAGGAGTATGCCTCTGGACTTGGTGAGAAGACAAAATAAGAGGTTGAGGAGATGTTGGTAGAGAAAATGTTGTTGGCACTTCATGATAAGTGTGCTTTGGCACACACAAATGTTGAGAAGAATCTGGAAGCTGTGCAAACTTGTGAGTCTGAAGAAAATGTTGTCTTGGCTTATTGCTTAAAGTGGCAGAATGCCACTCAAAATATTAATGATCTTATGGACTCCATTGAGTCTCAGTTGACTTCTATCTCTAGTACCTACAATGCATCTAAGGATAGAGACAAGATAACCTGGAACACCACCTCTGCTCATAGAGACAAATTCTTTATTCTACAGAAGTAGAAGGAGGATATCATTAGAAGATTTGGTCAGTGGATATCATTAGAAGATTTGGTCAGTTAGGTGACCTTGTAAGAATGGAGTATACTCTAGTTTCCAATGCCTTGGCAATTGTAGAGAAATTAGAGAAGATAAATCTAACTCCATATTCTCCAGATGATGCAGAAGAAAGTCTAGTAGAATTGGAATATTTGAATAGAATGTTGTTGTCTACAAAGAAGAGTTGGGAGAATGGAAAGGCAACTTGACAAGGTATTCTTAAGGAGCTTATGTTAGCTCTCAAAAATGCAGGCAGAATGCCTCAAGAGGCTACCAATCTCTTGGTACGCTTTAGGGTAACAGACAAAGCCAAATAATTGAAGCTTTCTACTCTTTAGGTGTTGCTAAACCTAGGCAGGTGTACCTATATGAATGAAGAAGACTTAATGTACTTATCTCTCTTGAAATGTTTTTCCCACAATGGCAGATGGGAGTGGACAAATGAAATAAAATTTGGTATAGATTGTATAGCAACATTCAAACCTAATTCCTAATATGTTCAGTTAACAGATGTAAAGAAAATGAATGAATCTAAATGGTGAGAAATGTAGAGACTAGTGCCTTATTGGGTATACGGAGTCAAAAGAAATAGCAATGGGAAACCTCTTTCTGGAAAACACTCAAATTGTTGGCATATATTTTGTTTATAACTTGTATAAACATGCAAGACTGTCATTGCTAAGCTCTTCTTAATAATCCAGATGAATTTCCCTGATTACTGTGATCAACCAAAAGGATTTAATCTTTTCTTGAAAGAACCAATCAATTAACCACACAGATACAACAAATGTGCACTGATAAATTGAATATAAACTTGTTATACCAATTTAAACAACCAGAAAGCATCAATCTTGGAGACAACTTAGTAATACTTTCAATAAATTCAAAAAACAATTGACACCAGAAATGAGCTGCGACATCAATTGATTCTCATTAAAACCTCCATTCTAAAATCATACATCATAGTCCCTATTCTATGGAAATTTTATTCCTATCCTCCTACCTAATCTATCTCTAATGATCTCTTTTACAATTGAGAATGAATATTTATACATCTACATCTGAAAAGATGCATCGCTTCGCATTCACATGTTGGCCAATAGTATTCGGGCTTTTGTTAACATTCACTGAAGATTCGCCAAGACATTATGTAGTTATACCAAAGTCCCACGTCTTGCTGAAAGAAATTCATTCACCTCATGCATTTCGTTGTGACCCATGGAGTCGGGGACACACCTCATAGATCACCTTGTGTCTCATTGAGATATGTTCTTTTGTATACTTTTCGGTCGTTGTAACATTTTGTTGTCAGGGAGACGTCCCATAGACACCTTATGTCTCACTGAGAAATCTTCTTAAGTTCACCTTTTGTCGCCATGAAAACATCATTCTCTCACCGATGCAACAATACTTCGGCGTGACACGCATGTCGACAAGACTATATAACCTCACATCGAAAACCATTGATGGAATCCATTTTGTGTTTTGTCGGCAAGACTAGAGCCACTCGCCAAGACTTTACTCTGATGCACATGAGTCTTACCGAGATGTTCTTTTTGTTGTCAGTCGGTAAGACACTATGAATTCACCAAGACCTTACTCCGATGCATTTGTTCTGGCCGATGAATATCCACTTGCGCTGGTCGGCAAGACATAATGCACTCAATGAGACCTCACTTCGATAACATGACTCTTGCCGATGCAAATCCTTATCGGTGAGACACAAGGGTCGGAGAGACTTTATAACTTCATTCTGAAAGCTTTTAATACAATTCCATTCACATTTGTCAGCAAGACCTGATGTAATCGCCAAGATATTACATCGATACCACTTAGCTTGGCCGATAAGCCTCCTCGTGCATTGGTCAGTGAGACACGACCCATTCGGTGAGACCACATACTGAATACAATTTGTTTGGAAAAAGTGTATACTCTTGCGCCGGTCGGTGAGACAATATAACTTCGTTGTGACTCATCCTGACGAAGACCCTCTTGCCGATATGAATCTTCCGTCGCCAAGACAATGTGTTATGTCCTGCCGATAGGTACCTATAGATGAATTTTGATCGTTGTGACACCAAAGAAGTCTCGCTGATAGACCTACAACAAATATATATTAGCAAATATGCATTATGAGTCGGGGAGACCCTGATATCCTCATGCCGATATAGATCATAATGTGAAATACTCAGAGCTAGATGGATTTTATGGGATAAATATGGGGAAAATAGGGAAAATATGTTCATGGTAGGACTTATTTGGAAATTTATGAGTATGAACAACATGTAAAATCATCAGAATTTTATAGTTCTAATAGTGGCTCCATCTAGGGATGAATGGTTGTGAGATCATTGCAAGGATCCATATCTTTGGGTGAATAGACCAGACTCAAGATGACGGATTATGAGAAAAATGGAATGAATGGAAATGAAAGTGACCCTACACTACTGTACATAGAAAAAATTATTTTGAAAGAAGGAAAATCAGGATTGTCCATGTACTGGAAAGTCCTATTCCTTTTATTTCCTAAACTACTGTGCATGGAAGATAGAATTTTGAGAGGATGTCAAGGATTGTCCATGCACTGGCAACCCTTAATCCTCTATTTTGTTCAAGAGAAGAAAAGCTTCGGAAATTTCCCATGTATGGGAAATTCCTGATCTTCACTAGCCATATTTTGTAGATAGTATGAATCTTCACCTTTCTTTCCAATAACCACAAAAGGTCCCAGCCACAAGGCTTCAAATTTCCCATGCTTGCCCTTCTCCTGACACCTTGCGTTCCACATCAATACCAAATCATTTTCCTCAAATTTTCTATCTTTTTATCAAATAGATACTTCATTTGTGTATGTAACTTCATATTTTGGTTTTGGGCAACTCTCCTTATTTCATCAAGTTCAGCTAGTTGCTCCATTCTCTCCTCCATAGGTTCTGTAATATCCAAATCTTCCTGAAGGAAAAACTTGTAGACTAGTAACAAATTTTGTAAAGGCATACTGGCTTGTGTTCCATACACCAATTTGAATGGGGATTTTCCAATTTCCTTTTTTACTGTAATCCTATTAGCCCAAACAACCAGTTTCAATTTTGAATCCCAAGCTTTCTTGTTCTGACCTAGCATCCTTCTTATAATCTTCAGAAGACTTTTATTGCTAGACTCTGCTTGACCATTAGCTTGTGGATGGTAAGGGGCTGCATAAGAAATGGTAATACCATATGTGCTACAAAAGTTTCTGAATTCATTTGATCTGAAACACATCCCATTGTCCATGATCAACCTTATTGGTGTACCAAATTTGGTAATGATTTTGTCCATTAGAAAATTTGTCACAACTCTACTTGTAGCCTATTTAGTTGGGATTGCTTCAACCCATTTGGTAAAATAATCAGTGGCCACCAGTATCCACCTATGTCCACCACTTGATATTTCTTGTATCTCTCCAATGAAATCAATTCCCCATTGATGAAAAGGGGCATCAGCCTGCAAGGGTCGAAGTGGCAAAGCTCCCTGATACTTCAGTTTTCTAGAGAATTTCTGGCAGGCCTCACATTTTCTTACATATGTAAAAGAGTCATTAAAAACCTTTGGCCAGTAATAACCTGCCCTGAGAATTTTATGCATAGTTGTCTTTGCTGTGTAATTTCCTCCACAAACCCCTTCATGCATTTCACTTAAGACATGCCTGGCCTGTGATTCATCCAAACATAATAATAGTATACCATCCCTATTCTTCCAAAACAAATCTTCATCCATGAAGACATACTTAGATGCCTGCAACTTCAACGTTCTTTTCTGGTTGTCATTCAATTCCTCTGGACACTTCATGTATTTTAGATAATGCATGATATCTGCATACCATGGGGTATGCTCAATACTCGCAATTGCAGTCTCTTCTTCTACATTGCAAATTTTATTTGCTTCAATATTCGCCTTTGTCATCAACTTAGCCAAGCCCTGACCTCTTACAAGTTTAGTAATTTGTATTTCCATGTCAAATTCTTGGATTTTGTTAATCCATCTGCATCTTTTTCCTGTTACTTCAAACTGTGTCAGAATATCTTTGACAGCTGCATGAGGGACGTAAGCAACCACCTTTGCTCCAACAAGTTATGGTCTAAAAGATTTTATAGCTTTCACTAATGCAAATGCTTGCTTTTCCATTATGTCATACTTTAATTCAGACCCCTGTAATGACTTACTAAAGAAAGACATAGGTTGTTCATAACCATTCTCATTCTTTTGTAACATAACAGCAGCAATAGTGTGCATTGAGGCGAATGAAAATATCTGAAAAGGTTTTGCAAAATCCAGAGATTTAAGGACAGGAGCTTCCTTGATGGCCCGTTTGATGGATACAAAATCTTCCAAGGCTTCTGCGGTCCACTCTACCTTTTGTCCCTTCTTCAACATTTTTGATATGGGTTTAATGATCTCAGCAAAGTTAGAAACAAATCTCCTAACAAAATTAATCTATCCAAAGAATGACTGTATAGCCTTAACAGTTTTAGGGATAGGAATTTTATCAATGGCCTCAACCCTCTCAGGATCTATCTTAATCCCTTCTTATGAAACAATATGTCCCAAGAGCTTACCCTCTGTGACTGCAAAATGACATTTCTTAGGGTTCAAGCTAATACCATATTCAAGGGATTTTATAAATACCTTTTCCAGATGTTGGACATGATCTTCAGCCTTCTTTAAATAAGCAGTCAAGTCATCCTAATACACCACCACGATAACATTGATCAAATCCGCAAATGCCACATCCATAGTTCTTTGGAAGGTTGCTCCTGCATTGGTGAGACCAAATGGAATTCTCAGATAAACATAAGTCCCCCAAGGAGTTGTAAATGTTGTCTTATATTGCTCAGATTCTTTGACCTTGACCTGGTTATACCCTGAAAACCCATCCATCATAGATAACAGTTCGCACCCTATTACCTTATGCAATATAGCCTCCATATTGGGTAGAGGATAATTATCTTTGAGGGATGCCATGTTTAGATCTCTGAAATCTACACATAGCCTGATATCTCCATTTTTCTTTCTCACATGGACCAAGTTGGAGACCCACGTTGAATGCCTGATGGGTTTAATGATTCCCCCACCTCTGAGCTTTGCCAATTCCTCCTACATCTTCGGCTCCAATGTTGGATTTATGGGTCTTTGCTTTTGTCTGAATGGCTTAGCATCTGGCTTCAACGGTATTTCATGCTGAAACAAATCTTCCCTGTATGCTTTTAAATCTTCATAATACCAAGCAAACACATGTTTATATTTTCTCAGCAACTCTATTAGCATTCTTCTAATTGTAGGGATAATTTTCTTCCCTATGTACACCTTTCTTGGTGCAATTTTAGTTCCCAAGTTAATCTCTTCAATATCTCCCCTTTTAATTGGTGTTTTCTTCATGAGAGACCGATCATTTCCATCATACACCCTCTCCAATGCCACTAAGCCTTTAGGAAGCTTATTTGTTTTAAGTTGTAAGATCTCCTTCCCAAATACTGTTTGCTTCCCATCCACTTCCTCAAAAAAGGCATTGAAATCAATTTCTTAGGCTTCATATTGGTCTATACAGTGGAGGAATTTCAAAAGGTCAGTATCATCATTAAAGACCTTCCAACTATATATGTTATCAAGGATTGCAAGCCTTGTCTTGAACTCAATTTGTGATATTCCAGCCAATGTAATGTCATCTCTTTTTAGTGCCACATTTGCTAAAAAACCTGCCATCATGTTCTTTGACCTATCAATCCACTCAATTGAGAATGCATCAAACAATTCAATTGTGTCCCATACAACATTCCTGTATTGTTTCAATCTTTTATATTTTGCTGCATATTTGGACTTAACTTGTGAAACAACCAACTCAGAATCCCCTAGAACAACCAACAACTTGATTTTATGTTTCATAGCTATGTTCAAACCTGTCAACAAAGCTTCATATTCTGCCACATTGTTTGTACATTCAAATGTTAACAAGAATGAATATTTAAATGTAATACCTTTAGGTGAAACAAACACAATCCCAACTCCATTACCCTCTTGGCTGCATGCTCCATCAAAATACATTTTCCACACTTCATTGCAATTTTGTGCCACATGCTTTTCAATTGGGTCAGTATTGACTAATTCTGGCTGGACTGATTCTATCTTAAAACTTCCAAGATCAGCATCACAAAAACAATTGATTTGATCTTGTGGTACACAGTCTACAACCTGATTCATCCTTGTCTCCCTGTATAACTTCACTTCCTGACCATTTACCAGAATTGTTGCATTAGACAGATCAAATTGGACATTTCCACCAACTGCTGCCGTCCATTGTCTTGACAGAAGCATCCCAAATTGAGGAGGGGTGTCAATTACTATTATATCAATGTTATAGGCCACCTGAGGATAAGCAGCAAGCTTGACTTCAACATCCCTTATTATACCCACCACAGGAACAGGTCGGTTATCCATTGCATAGCACTTACCTCCATTGGTATCCACCCACATGCCAAGTTGTTTCATAACTCCTACTGGCATAATATTCATGGGAGCTTCAGAGTCTACCATGCAATTCCTCAGCAATTTGTTATTTATGAGTAAGGTAGTGAAAAAAGGATCAACCTGTGGGGGACTTAATAATGCATTACTAAGGCACACTTCTGGGATATTCACTTTCTCTTGCTTATTAATAGTTTTAGTGGCCATTTCACTTTATGAATTCATATATCTTTCCTTTCCATTTGTTATTAATTGGAAAACACTGTCTCTGTACTCCTTAATTTTCATCATCTCAAGTAGTGGAACATACATCTTTACCTGAGATAAAGCCTGAGTGAAGTCAAAAGAAGAACCCTCCACTTTAACCATTTTCTTTTGTTCTGATGTTTCTCCTTTGTTTTCTTCCTTTTCTCATTTATTTGGCTGATCAAGATTTTGCATTTCTGAGTGTAATTCCTTCACCTCCTCCTTTTTGACAGGCTTCTGTTTACTTTCATCATGTTGTTTATTTTCTGCCTTTTTTACAATTCCTTGTGTCACCTTTTTTTCTTTCACAAAGATTCCCTTAGGGACACCTTCCTTCTCATTTACGGTCCTATTTCTCAACCACTACTTACTTTTTGCTTCTTCAACTGCAACAATATTTAATCTCTCTATCTCTTCCTCAGTAAGCTTCCTCATACTGCATTGAGTAGGTGTTTCAATAGAATGTTACTCTGTATAATCTTCTTTAGAGTCAGAAAGGATCTGCTACTCAGCCATGTGGACATTGTATTTTTGATTTGAAACATCATACTCATAACCTTCACCCTCTAAAGATGAGTACCTCTCCTCCACATGGTGAAAAGTATTTGAAGTCAAATACACTGTATGATCTTCTCCACTATTTCCCATCAACATTCCTTCTTCTTGCATTCTTTGGGCTACAACACAATAGTTTGGGGAATGTGGCTTATCACAAACTTCACAGAAATAATTGTTATTTACCATATAGGTTCCCTTCTTCCTCAGTGGATCAAGAGTTTCTTTGTTTCTAGGCCTATCTGTTATAGGTTTTCCATCTTTCCAATTTGTGTTAGAAGGCATGTCATGTAACCTTGGCCTTTCATTCCTATATGTGTTCTCCTATTTGTATTGATAATTATTGGTTTGTTGAGGAGCCCTATGATTGTCTCTTTTATCAATTATCCCAACAACCCTCCTATTGTTTTCAATTGTTAATGTTGTCTTCTGAGCTTCAGCCAAGTCTCTTGGGAACCTATTTCTTAGTTCATACCCTATTTTAGGATCGAATGTATTCAAATAAACACTCAATGCCACATAGTTTGGAAATTTTGATCCAGGAGGTATTTTATTCTGTAGTTTATTGAATCGTTGATTGAAATCATAAATTGAGTCATTCTGATTTTTCTAAATTCGTATCAATTCATGAAGAGCACCATTAGGTGCACTTTGATTCCCATATTGCTCGAGGAATCGGTCCTGAAATATTTGGAGAGAATCAATAGAGGCTGTTGTTAGGCTGTTGAACCAATCTTTGGCTTCTTCAGTAAGTGACATCATGAATAACCTCATATGTAAATCTTCATAAGGTACATCCAAATCTTGAATAAAGGCATTGAAATTCCTTAAATGATCTTTAGTAGAAATTGCACTGCTCCCTGTAAACTTAGGCACCATGCCTCTCCAACTGATATCCATGGGGTAAGGGTATAATTGAAATCCTACCAAATCAAATTGTCTGATCATGGTGGTATACTGATGAGGGGGAGGGTTAGGTGGGTACTGGTACATTGGGTTATTATATTGTGTGTTATGATGTGGCACATAATGCTAACCATGAGGTGGCTGAACATTTGTATATTGTGTGGGAATATGAGGTGGATGATTTGGCTGTCTGTATTGATTCCCTACTTGATGGTGAGGGACCCTTGGTGGCTCAGAAGGCCCTGCACCATGATTACCCTATTTATGAGGTGGTACATACTTTGAGGGGCAACCATCTGTATGAGTAATGTTATGAGCTTTCTGCAATTTGAATTCTCTCATTGCTTTTATCATCTGGGCTCTTTCCTGTTCTTCTCTTTCTTTTCTTTGAGATTCAAATCATGATTTTACTTCTTCATAAGTTAAAGATTCATAATATTCTTGAGGAGTTTCATGATCAGTGGGTCCATTCTGATTACCTTCCATTTTTTTATCATATTCATGTTGAATTCTGATTCGTTCAGCCTCGAGTTTGGCTCTAAACTTAGCCTGTTTCCGAGGATCGCAAAAAGGATTCCTTTGATCTTCCTGGGTACAAGGCTCTGCACTTGAATTATCTCTCCATGCATCATAACGGTCATATGTTTCACCATGTGGTATTGATGATTTATCTTTGTTCGTCATGCACATGTCCTCACTTATCCTTTTACCCTTATCAACCCTATCATCCTTGTATGTCCACTTACTACTGCCAGCAGGGGCTTCAGTATAACCTCCCCTATATAAAGATCTTCTTCCATTCATGTTGCAATGTTTTTATCAGAGTCGCCACTCACTTTCTTAAAAGTGAGAAAATGTTTGTTTTTAACTATTCCCAGCGGAGTCTGTACAAGGTTTCTGACTCTATGATTAAGGCGCAGATTCTGAAGTTAATTCCCCAGCAGAGTCACCAATTTGTTAGCTCTCAAAAACACAGGCGGAATGCCTCAAGAGGTTTCCAATCTCTTGGTACGCTTTAGGGTAACAGACAAAGCCAAATAATTTAAGCTTTCTACTCTTTAGGTGCTGCTAGACCTAGGCGGGTGTACCTATATGAATGAAGCAGACTTAATGTACTTATCTCTCTTTAAATTTTTTGCCCACAATGGCAGATGGGAGTGGACAAACGATATCAAATTTGGTATAGATTGTATAGCAACATTCAAAGCTAAATCCTAATATGTTCTGTTAACAGATGTAAAGAAAATGAATGAATCTAAATGGTGAGAAATGTAGAGACTAGTGCCTTATTGGGTATGCGAAGTCAAAAGAAATAGCAATGGGAAACCTCTTTCTGGAAAACACTCAAATTTTTGGCATATATTTTGTTTATAACTTGTATAAACATGCAATGTTGTGATTGCTTAGCTCTTCTTAATAATCCGGATGAATTTCCCTGATTACTGTGATCAACCAAAAGGATTTAATCTTTTCTTGAAAGAACCAATCAATTAACCACACAGATACAACAAATGTGCACTGATAAATTGAATATAAACTTGTTATACCAATTTAAACAACCAGAAAGCATCAATCTTGGAGACAACTTAGTAATACTTTCAATAAATTCAACAGACAATTGACACCAGAAATGAGCTGTGACATCAACTGATTCTCATTAAAATCTCCATTTTGAAATCATACATCATAGTCCCTATTCTATGGAAATTCTATTCCTATCCTCCTACCTAATCTATCTCTAATGATCTCTTTTACAATTGAGAATGAATATTTATACATCTGCATCTGAAAAGACGCATCGCTTCGCATTCACATGTTGGCCAACAGTATTTGGGCTTTTGTTAACATTCACTGAAGATTCATCGAGACATTATGTAGTCATACCAAAGTCCCACGTCTTGCCGAAAGAAATCCATTCACCTCATGCGTTTCATTGTGACCCATGGAGTCGGGGAGACACCTCATAGATCACCTTGTGTCTCATTGAGATATGTTCTTTTGTATACTTTTCGGTCGCTGTAACATTCTGTTGTCGGGGAGACGTCGCATAGACACCTTATGTCTCACCGAGAAGTCTTCTTAAGTTCACCTTTTTTCGCCGTGACAACATCATTCTCTCACCGATGCAACAATACTTCGGCATGACACGCATGTCGGAAAGACTATATAACCTCACACTGAAAACCATTGATGGAATCCATTTTTTGTTTTGTCGGCAAGACTAGAGCCACTCGCCAAGACTTTACTCTGATGCACATGAGTCTTACCGAGATGTTCTTTTTGTTGTCAGTCGGTAAGACACTATGAATTCGTCAAGACCTTACTCTGATGCATTTGGTCTGGCCGATGAATATCCACGTGCGCTGGTCGGCAAGACATAATGCACTCGATGAGACCTCACTTCGATAACATGACTCTTGCTGATGCAAATCCTTATCGGTGAGACACAAGGGTCGGTGAGACTTTATAACTTCATTCTAAAAGCTTTTAATACAATTCCATTTACATTTGTCGGCAAGACCCGATGTAATCGCCAAGATATTACATCGATACCGCTTAGCTTGGCCGATAATCCTCCTCATGCATTGGTCAGTGAGACACGACCCATTCGGTGAGACCACATACCGAATACAATTTGTTTGGATGAAGTGTATACTCCTGCACCGGTCGGTGAGACAATATAACTTCATTGTGACTCATCCCGATGAAGACCATCTTGCCGATATGAATCTTCCATCGCTGAGACAATGTGTTATGTCCTGCCGATAGGTGCCTATAGATGAATTTTGATCGTTGTGACACCAAAGAAGTCTCGCCGATAGACCTACAATAGATATATATTAGCAAAAATGCATTATGAGTCAGGGAGACCCTGATATCCTCATGTCGATATAGATCATAATGTGAAATACTCAGAGCTAGATGGATTTTATGGGACAAATATGGGAAAAATAGGGAAAATATGCTCATGGTAGGACTTATTTGGAAATTTATGAGTATGAACATGTAAAATCATCAGTATTTTATAGTTCTAACAGCTTCAAGGATTGCCATTCTCCGGTTAATCTTTTTCATTTTTCATATGTTTTTTGGACTGCCCTTTATCCTTGATGTCAAAGGGGGAGAGAGTTGTAATGAAGAAAGGAAGATAGAATGTTGTGGAGAGAATGTTGTAATGAGGAAAGAAGAAGTGTTGTACATAGGAAGTTTTGTAACTTTTGGCACATGTTTCCATCAATGACAAAGGGGGAGATTGTTGGAAGAATGAAGAATATCTCATTTTGTAGCTTTTGTGTTGTCATTGATGTCGCCATGTTATATGAGTTGCAACTACAAGGTTAAGTTATATTCTGAACCAGTATGTAGTGACTATCCTCTGGTATTATGGTTTGCAATCCTCCACTAATGAATATCTTTGTTTGCGGTTTTGGGAAATGGTTTTTGGATGTTGGAAACATGATGTTCAAAATCTCGTGTGCATAGATGCTTGTATGATGAGTTGGCATTACTTTGCTGATTGCATTTTTCTATTAGGTCCATATCTGGCCGACCTAATGTGTTGTTGTAATGGATTAATTTTATATTGTGGATGTATGTGTGACCTATCTTAGGTCCATGTCGAGATTTTTTAGCGTGTTGCTCATTTGGAATTTTTTTGGAATGGTTTTTATATGCTTGAAGATGACAGTTATCTTTTTGGTGAATAAGAGTTGCATCTAATTATAAGGATGACCTAATTGATGCTTGCAAATGTATCAGATATATATTAGATAGTTTTGGGATTATGGATGTGAAGTATTGAAGTGTGCAAGGAAGACAATTATGATGAAGTGTGTCATTTCAGTTTATTGAGCTTCAAAGGAATTGAATCAACACTTGTTAGGTGTAACTTTATCAGTTCATTTTCTGCATGTAAGCCTTTTTGTCATTATATTTTTGTAGGCAGTGAGCCTCCCATTTTGGATAGTGAGTCATGGAAGTGAGCCACCCCTTTTGTAATATCTTATAATCAGTTATACTTTATTGTGAGCTAAACCTTGCCAAGGTTTTTCCCATTTTGGGTTTTTCACGTAAAAATATTGGTGTTCATGTGTTGTGTGTTTTCATGTTTTGTTAATGCTCTTGCTTATCTTTACCATTATATGCATTGGAGTAATTAGATGGTATTTGTTCAATAAGTTAAAGAATATATAGATTCATCCCCCTCTCAGTATCTTGGGTATTTACCAAGTATCACCTAGGATCACGAATCAAGATGCCTTTTTGAAAAAGGTATTTTTAAGGTTCAAAGTGATATCAGATGGGAGAGTTCCTTTTCTTAGGTAGATAAATATGTCATGATACTATGGGGATCCAAGACCAACAATGACACATGCAAATTTAGAGTCAAGGATTTCAAAAGTTGGTACGAGAAGTTGTTCTACCAAGAATTCACATTGGAGGACGTTGTTTGGCATGTATAACAATGATCTAATTGTTGCCATGGCGTCTACTACTATATTGTTCATGCTAGGAATCTACTCAAAATTAATGTCAATGAAATGGTCCTTGAGACTTTCCACCATATTCTTGTAAGGAGTTAGCTTGTCATCCTTAGTTTGATAGTCGTTGACTTGGTTGATAACCAGCTATAAGTCTCCATAGACTTTCATCTCTTGTATCTGCCCCTGAATTGCTATCCTTAGACCTGTGATTAGGGCTTCATACTCAACAATGTTGTTGGTGCATGGGAATGATAGCCTGCATGACTTTGAGATGCAATCACCTTAAGGGGCGATGAAAAGAATACCTGCTCCTAATCCATGTTAGGTGAATGATCCATCAAAGTACATTTTCCATTGAGCTATGAGATTGATAAGGAACACTAGTTCATCAAGGAACTTAGATATCAAAGGGTTCTTTGCATAGATAGGTGCCTCTACTAGTTGGTTTGTGATCACTTGTTCACCTTGTGCTCTACATATTGTTGTCAATCAAGATTGCACCCTAGCTAATATTAACTCAACTATCCTATTGAAACATGGAAACACTCTCAGGTTACGGGTGACCTATGGTGAGAATGGATCTCTAGATAGGGCTGGTTCCCTTGCTAGATCACCTAAACTATAGAATTTTTTGAGGAAAAGGGTTTAGAAAGATAACTGAAAATGAAAATCCTAAACTCCTAAGGGGTGATGCACTAGAACTTTAACTTTTTTTAATGACTTCACTCACAATCAATTTCTCAAAACATTAACTTTCACAATCTCATCTATAACATACAACTCAATAGTGATTTGCATGAAGGCTCAAAAACATAACACAACACACAACCTGAATCATATGAAATTTTTTCACACAAATTCACAATAATGAGACATAACAAAGGATCTAATTCTTATGATCACAATGAAACATCAAATAACCACTGCAAATATGAGACAAAAAAATGAGATAGGGATGCTCTATTGTTTTATTAAAATTGAGGGAGTATGCAAAATGAAAATCTAAGTACAAAGATCAAGCTTACAAAGCTTTCTGCAAGTGAGCAAGAAAGTAAGAAGCAAATTTGAACTGAGAAAAAACTTTTTTTTTCTTGAACTTATACCTCCTAAGTGTCTCCAGTGAGAATGGAAAAATCAACCTGAACTGCTCTCCGTAATAGTAACTTCGAAGTCATTTTCGAACTCCAAAGAAAATCCTAAAAATCAGTGCTCAAACTGCCTCCAAACTAGATAAAAATGATGGAAACTTTCCTCCCAAAAGGGTCAATCCAGAAAAGACTAAAAAATCACCCCTAAACTGACTAAAAACTGAAATAGAAACTTTTGTTTGTTAGTTTTTTCCTATTTTGCACCAAAAGACTCAAACTCATAAAAGAAATTTCCCACTTAACCTTTCTTTATTCCACTACACTTAGATAACAATTATTAAAGCAATTTATAGGAATATTGCAAATAGAAAACACTTACAATTTTGACTCAAATTTGTAAAGTGCATAATCTCTCCCTTTGATTTTTTTTTCTTCAAAAATAAAATGAAAAATAAGTCACAATAAGGTCTTCAAGTTTAGGCATTTTATTTTCCATAAAATTATAAAATATCATCAAAGCATGGCCTATATAATTTTCAAAAAAATCACAAAAATCCTAAGGAATATATCACATGATTTTTTCAAAATTATAGAAAAAAAAACTAAGGCACAAAGCAGCCTAGGAATGAAGGGCTAAGGTATTAGTCAAGGCATTTTAATTTTAAATCAAAGTGATAAAAATCACAAGTAGAATTAAGGAAATGAGAAACCCTAAACACAAACCATCCAACTTCCATTCTTCTCACATCATTTTGCAACTTGACTTTCTAGAAAATTCTCTCCGTCTGGCCGCCACCATGAGGGTTAGGGTTTGAGCTTGAACTCATCCATTTTTTGTTGCTTCTGGGTGATTTCCATGCATATTCTTGTAGGAAGAAGCATGGTAAGTATTTATTTGTCACAAATCTTAACATTGACCCCCATTTTAAAGCATTACTTGGCCTTTCAAGCTGTGGCCCTAGTTAAATTTTTGATGCAGTTTCTCTTGTTTTCCTGTGTTGATATCTTTTCCACTCTGAGGCTGCCATTATTAAACTTCTGAAGCTCATTTCTGAAGGTATTCGAATGCATTTTCTTCACAACTAGAACTTGGGTAAGTTTCTATCATTCAAATCTTGCACCATTTCCTTATTATGTATAAAAAGATGCTCAGTTCGAGCTCAATAGTTACAAAATATATGAGTGTTTTTGTTTCCTCTAGGAATTTTGTTTCTGAAGCCCTTTTATATTCTATGGTTGTGGCTTGGTTGTGTTGAGAAATTTTTTGGGTTCTCTTATGCTTGAACAACTTTGAAATTTCTCCACGTTTTTGTATATAGGAATTTTTTTGTGAAAACCCTTAAGAGTTTAGCTATTTTCAGAACAAGGAAGAATGGAAACTCCAGGCCATGACCTCTTGAGTTTCTAGGTGTTTGTAGTATTAACACAAGCTCGAATATTTCTTTTTTTTGTGCATTTATGCTTCACCACTTACATTTTAGAAAATATGGGTTCAAATCCCTGGGCATGGTGTGAAAGAAATTGCAAATATTTTCTCAACTTCTACGTTGAAGGCCACAACCTCACTTTGTAATTTGCGACTCTTCTATTTAGATATTTAAAAAAATGGGTTTAAAACCCCTTTGTGATTTTGGTCACTTTCAGAACAAAACAAAACATCCTAGGTTGTGGTTATAAAAAACATGCTCAACTTGTATTTTGAAACCATTCTTGTTTGCAAACATGGCTCGACACATTGCAATGCTCTTGTTTATCATTCTTTTATGAATGTGGTAGAAAGAAAAGAACATTATTTTCTTTTCTGCAAGAAAAAAAAAGGATCTTTTACTCTATTTAGGGTTTGCATTTTGAGCCCCTCTCTTTGATATTTTTTCTTGCTTTGAGTGCTACTTGTGTTGCTTCAATAGCTACCCCATTTTCTCTTATAATATGCATTCTTTATATCTCCATTTTTATGAAGAAACAGAAAGAAGCTCCTCTCTTGTATGATATTTTTTCATAGCTCTTTAATGTGTACACACACAGTCCACCTATCACTTGCTTGTAGCAGAGTCTTTTATTATCACCATACAAGCACTTACATACAGATGAATACAATAAAGGGCACCATGTCAACAATTCATCCATTGTACTGAACGTTATTTTAGAATGCTTGCATCTGAAGAATAAAATGCACCAATAGATGTAATGAGAGCTTCACCAGTATTTTTTGTAGTTCATTCTACATTCTAAGCATGTACATGAAACAACACTCCTCACTACCTTGTTTCTTCAGAAGCATCAAACACATAGTTGCAACCCTCTTTTTATAAAACATGAAACATGTCAGGATTTTGCAGCAATGACATGAATATGATGCCTTTATTTTTCCTCAATAATGATGATGTCCATACATTGCAAAATTCATTCCTCTCCTTCAAATCTTTTACATGCACAAATTCACATTACATAGATTATTGAGGACAAGTCCTTGTCACTAATGCTATCTTATCCATTCTACTTTATTTTTGTCACTCACTTTCTTGTAGCTATGCACTTTCAATTCCTTTTCATTCTTTCATTCTTGAGAAAGCGCATGATTTCTACCCCACCACAAACATTGTAATCCCTTGCAATGATAGCTTGATTATTGTTTATTTTTAGCACTGAACACTGCACTCCTTGCTATCCCTAAATGTGATACTTATTTGTTATCATTCCTTGAATCTTGATGGTTGTACCTTCAATGCATACACTCCAAACAACATGAACAATAGGAAATACTGATATGGGACAGCAATATGATATAATAAAAACACTATGAAAACAAACAATGACAACATAACATGTTTGTGTGCAAACAAAACTCCATTAAAGAGAAATAGTGCATATTTCTTAATCATTTAAATGAGTTCCTTGTTCATTTATCATTTTCACTTCATTGCACCTTCAAACTGATTTTCATGAATGAGCAATGAATCTGTTACTCTTGTAGTCACTAATGAGCCCAAAATATGCTTATAATTTGGATATCATGGTGTACTTTTAATACCTTTACTTTTGTTGTTTATGGTTGTTTAACTCACTTGAAACCTTTTATTGGGGGATATCATGTAGCAATACACTTTCATGTTCCTGCAACCTATCATGTTGACATGTCTATATTTATTACCCTATTTGACTTCCCAAATGACTGGTATAACGCATGTAGTTTTTGAATGATGAAATAGATTTAAATATGTGATTAATGAATGGATATTGTGTGTATGCCATGCACCTTTTCTTTCGTATTTGTTACCTTGTGTTTCGCAGGTTGTTGAAGAAAGTTTGATCGAGTCAAGCGTAGCCAATCTCGGCCTTGCAGTAAATTCCATTTCCTGCACGACTTCGAGGAAGCTTTGGCGAAGACTCTTTGACCGAAACTGTTGGGAAGGATTTTAAATGACATTTAATCTGGAAAGAGTGGAGTGCTAGATTCTCTTTGGATCGGGTTGAATGGATAAATTCATTTATGAAGTCTGTTCCTTGATTTCAAGATACATTTTACATCCACGTCTTTCTCTGTTAGGATTAGTTAGTTTGTTGTTTTCCTGATTTAAATAAGTGTTCCTCCTGCGCGGGTGAACACGTAGTAAGTAGGAAGGAGATAGATAGAGAAGCAGATTATGTAAGAGTTAGAGTTATAATATGAATCAGAGTTTTTGTTAGTTTTCTGAAGCAGAACAATCAATGTAAAATGATTTCACGTTATGAATAAAATTTGATGGATTTCTGAGCACAATCTTCTGTGTAAATTAGTCAATGCTTGCTAAGCGGGCCCACTTAGTAAGTATCTATAGGAGAGTAGTTGTTTATCCTTTGTTAATTCAAGTTAGATTTCATTTTAGAAGTTTCAGCACAAGCTTAGTCTTATACTATTCCTGCAGCATCGGGAATCCATCCCTGTGTTTGTTCCTGCAGCATAAGGTCGGTTTATAGTTTGTCTCTCAATTGTAGCTATTACGATTTCTGCTTTGGTTAGATTATGATTGAGTTAAGAGAACTTTGCATTACCTTCCTATAGCATAGATAGAATGTCTTTCCAAGTGTTTATTTTCAATAGGTCATGACTGAAACCGGTTCTTAGTGCACAATAGTGCTGCTCCATTTAAAGTTTACGTTCCCTTGTTTGACAAGTAAATGAACGACCACAGAGAGGTATTATTCACCTGCTGGAATGTCCAATTCCCAGGATCGGTTTTTCCGTGATTTTCATATCCTTTTGTGGGCGTGACCAATCACTTTATGAATTACTCCTTCAATGAAGAAATGTTTCTATTTCATCATTCTAAATGTGCATTCCTATCTCATTCCCCTTTTTTGAACTTAGGGGTAGCATGGTGGGCTCAACCCTTGTGGTAGCCCATTTTTTCACCACATGCTATGATATATTTAGAAATGTGTTAGCAACATGATTTCACCTATACCTGCATAGTGAACAAACATGTTAGATAAAAAAAACAGTGAAGTTCAATGCTCCTGTGATGTTTTATTTTTTAGGCTCTATTGTATACATCTGATATTTGTTGATCTAATGCATCATAAGCATGTGTTGTATTTCTAATTGTGGGGCATATGATGAGACTCATATCCGGAGCTCTAACAATATTTCTCAATCATCTGCAGGTTCACTTGAAGACCACGAGCAAGGAGGAGTAGGCAACAATGAAGACCAACACAAAAACCCCCCACAGGAAATGATGGATATGTATCCTTTCATATGTCTTTCTATTTTTTAATGTTCAGATGCATAGCACATCTTCCATGTTGCATTGGTTTAGCTACTCCCACAACTTGTGTGGGACATTTGATTACTCCTTTCTTTCCAATGAATATAAATGCAACACTTGTGCAATTCTGCATATATTTCATTTTCAAAATGAATGAAACATTGTGAAATGAATGAAAGAAAATTCTTGTAATTCATGTATTCTCCTTTATGTTGCAAAGCATTGAATGAAAAAATTGAATTCTTTCTTTTAGCCTCTTTCTGTTGTAACACATTGCACAATAAAATTGTACTCTTTCTTTTAAAATTTGATATGCAATGGTTAAGCATGGCAAAAATATGTTAGAATCTTTTCACCTTAAAATAAAAATAATTGTTCTAGCTCTACCAAATTGAGTTGTAGGTGAAAATTTGGTAACACATAATCTATGTCAAATTCAGTTAAGATCATTACCTATTTGGCCATTCTCCCAGTGAGAGTTGCTTTGGATAGTAAGTATTTAAATGGGTCAATCTTTGCAATAAGTTTGATTTGATGTGACAACATGTAGAGTTTGAATTTTTGTGAAACAAAAAATACTGCTAAGCATGCTTTCTCAATGGGTGAATAATTCATTTCATAGCGTACCAAGGTCTTGTTGATATAATAGATAGCTTGTTCCTTTTCATTTTTTTCATGTTGTGCTAGAAGAGTTCCTAGTGCTGCTAATGTTGCTAAGATGTACAAGATCAGTTTGTTCGGTATTGGTGAAGTGAGCACTAGAGGTGTTAATAAGTAGTCTTTGATCTACTGGAAAGATTTATCACACTTCTCATCCCACTTGTAATTTATTCCTTTATGTATAATATGTGAGAAAGGATGGATTTTGTCTAATAGTTGTGCTATGAACCTTTTGATGGACCACAATCTTCCTTGTAACCCTCTCATCTATTTCAGTGTTTGTGGTGGTTCCATGTATAGGATGGCTTTTACCTTTGCTAGATCAATTTCTATCCCTCTTTGTGAGACGATATAGCCAAGAAGTTTCCTTGGTGTGACCCCAAAGACACATTTTTTTGGATTTAGTCGTACCTTGTACTCTTCAAGCCTATAAAAGATGGGTCCTAAGACTTGTATGTGCTCACTTCTTTTGTTTGTTTTTTCCAAAATATCATCCACATAATCTTTGACTATTTTGTGGATCATTTCGTGAAAGATGAGTGTCATTTCTCTTTGATAGGTTGCTCTGACATTCTTTAACCCAAATGACATCACGTTCTAGCAATAGGTTCCCCATGGACAAGTGAATGCAGTTTTGTGTTGATCCTCCTTAGCGATCATGATCTAATTATAGCCTAAAAATCCATCCATGAGTGATAGAATTTCATGCTCAGCTATTATGTCCATGATGAGGTTGATTTTAGGTAGAGGGAAATCATCTTTTGGACATTCTTTGTTTAAGTCTCTAAAATGTATGCAGATTCTATTGCCCCTAGGTTTTGAGACTAGTACTAGGTTTGAAACCCACTCAAGATAATCTATCAGTCAGATGAATCCAATTTCAAGAATCTTTTGTAACTCTAGTTTCACCAAGAGTGCTATCTAAGGGTGCGTCTTCCTTAATTTATGCTTGACTGGCTTGGATTTAGGATAGACTGCTAAGTGATGCACAACTACTTCAAGATCAAGCCCTAGCATATATGTATATGAACATGCAAAGTTAACTCTTTTCTCTTTTAGGAATGCTACTAGGTTCTTTTGTTCTTCATCCAACAAAGATTCGACATAGAAAGTGATCTTAGGTACTTTGTTTGTTCCCACATTGACCGGAGTGGCCTTTTTTGCTGGCACTGCTAACTTCTCTGGATGCATTGCACTAAGGGGGAGATTGAATCCCTCATCCTTGGTCACGTCAGAGAGGTTTTCACCTTCAGATGCATCCTTTGTTTTTACTATTTTAGGATTAGAAAGTTCCATAGTGTGGTTTTCACTCAAGGATCTACATGTTAGGTACATTTCATCAATTTTGTGACTGAAGGATTCAATCGTCTTGCCGTAGTATGCCCCTATGTCTAGTTCTATTTCTAAACCTTATTTTTGATCTGCCCATGGTAAATTATCATGGAGTCCCATGAATTTTGAAATCGCTTCATCATTTTTGAATAAATCAAGAATTGGTGGTCCTTTTTGGTCCATATTGATTAGTTGTGGGTGGACTAGGCATATTTTAGTTAGTTGATTGCTTGAAGCAAAGGATGTTATAGATATCATGAAGAGGGAGTTTTTTTCAAATAGGCCAGCAATATCAAGGGGGAAGTTATCTAGGGTGGTATCACGTGATGGAGGTAACTAAGAGGAAGCCTCAACTTGTTTAGCGAAAGTACCTTTTCCAATAAGGGTGACCTTGCTAGTAGTACAACCTAGGCCAAGATTCTTTAGTCATTTCTTAGGAACAATAGGTTCTAGCAAACCATTGTCATTATGTCCTAGCTTCTCATTCTTTTTATATCCCATTCCCTTCATTAGCTGCAAAATTTTGTTATCATCTTCCATGAGAAGAGCGATTATGGGTCATTCATCTTGATAGAGGAGTTTAGAGATATCTTACTCATTGACATCTTCTTGGTTCAAATCCCCCCACTTGGTGAAGGTAGTAGCTGCCATCTTGATGGTTTCAGGCTCTTTATTGCTTGATGTGGGTTTCCCATGAGATTAAGGATAAATAGGTAGCTCTCCTAAGATAAAGGTGTTCTTCATTAGCTTATAGTTTCCACAACCATCATCCTTGATTACTGCTTTGATGTCATGAATACTCTACACTATTGGTATCTTTGTTTCTGAGGTAGATGGTGTAGGCCCATCATCATTCTTGGGTACTTGGGGAATCTTATAGAACTTGGCTTCAAGATTCTTGCAATAGTAAAAAGGTTCGGGATCTCCATGGATAATAATCTCTCTGACCTCAAAAGGAAACTTTACACATTGATGATAGGTCGAGGCTATTAATTTTAAGGCATGGATCCATGGGTGGCCAAGTAGGATGTTATAGGGAAGATCCAAGTCTAACACTTGGCATGTAGTTTTTGCAATTAGAGGTCCTACTTGGATGGGTAGTTCAATGATGCCTTTTGATACATGTTCTTGGTTGTCATATGCTCTAATGGTAGTACTCTTTTCTTTCTCAATAATATCCTTTGAATAGCCTAGGTTTTTGATTAACTACAAGGTACAAATGTTCAAACTAGCACCTCCATCTAGTAAGACTCTTTTCACCTTAATTTTATGAATGATAACCTCAAGGTGTAAATCACGGTTATGAGATGGTTGTGATAGTAGGTCTTGTTCTGAGAAGGTAAGGAGATGATTAGTTATAATTCCCTACCATAGCTTGAAACTGATTTGTATCAATATCCTTGGGGATAGACAACTTTGATAAATATTTCTACAATATTTCCCTATGTGTGGGTGATAGCCTCAATAGTTCTAAGATGGATATTTGTGCGGGGTCTTCTTAAGCTAATCTAGGAGATTTTACTTGTTGGGATTTGTTGTTAGTTGGGTAGGTTGTGCCCTAGATTATGATGGTTCTCCTTGAACAGTGATTTTTCCACGTCGTGTGGTGATTCCACACTCTGCACTAGGCCCTTTGATGGTGACGACAGTAATGACACTATCAAAAGAAGCGACCACATTGGAATAGGTATGTTGCATGTTTGTGTAATTTTTATCTTTCCCATTGTTGTTCCCTTTGTTATGATCTGACATGGGGTTCTTGTATATCTTAAGATATTTATTCCCAGTTGGTACCTCAATAGATATGGTATCATTTTCTATGAGATCTTCAATAATGTTTTTGAGCCTCATGCAATTTGTTGTTTTGTGTCCTTTGATTTTGTGAAAGTCAAAGAGGTCGTTGTCATTGTACTCAGATGGTTTCTCTTGTGGTTCTTGGTAGTTTTCAAATTTGGGAAGTGTTATCAGGTTTGACTCTACCAACTTCTTCATTATGGTTTTGATGGGTTCAGATAATTATATGTACTTGTGTTTAGGATAGTTGTTCTTGTTAAGGGTTCACCTTTGTTGCATTTCGGTGTTGTTTGTTGCACAATTGGTTGAATGTTAGCAACTTAATTGCTGTTTGGTCTAGTAGTACTTAGGACCACCTTAGCATCTACCACATCGTCATTTGTTATGTTCTTGTTCTTAGCCCAGATACGAGGCTTGTTGTTTGAACTAGTTGATGGGTGATTGTCATTGTAAGGTTGAGTATTTCCCTGTGCGATTAGAGCTCTTTCGATGTTAAGGGCTCCAGGGAAAAGCTCATCATAAGACATGATGCACTACATTTTCAAGTGGAAGGATAGATCTAGATCTAGATTTTCTATGATAATTCCCACTTGTTGTTCATCGGGAAGAGGCCACTTGCTTCTAGTAGCTCTTTGTCTCCAACATTGCAAGAAATTAGTGAAAGTTTCTCCTTCGTTTTGTATAAGAGTGTACAATTCTTATGGACTTACGTCCATGTCGAGATTAAAGGAGAAGTGATCAATGAATTTATCAGTAATTTCTTGGAAAGTTTTGATGCCGGGAGGTAGATGAGAAAACCAATCCATGGCAGGACTTGTTAAACTTCAGGGGAAGAGGCACATTAAATAAGAATCATTGTAGGCCACCTCCATACACATGACATTAAAGTCTTTGACATGGTCCACACGACTTCCTCTCCCTTTGTATTTGTTGAATTTGGGGATTTCAAAGCTGGGAGGGAATGGTACCATTGCTATGTTTTGGTCAAATGGATAAGGACATAAATTTTGTGTATGGGGCTTCTTTGTATTGCCCATTTGAAGGTCCTACATTTCTTGAGATAGTGCCTTAAATTGCGATGCTAGATTGTCCTACAGGTTTGGTAGAGGAACATATGGTGGGATGATGAATGAGTTGTATGCAGGATTTTGATATGATAAGGTGTTGTATGGGGTGTATGGTGGTGTGAGATTCTATGAAGGTGATTGTGGTGTTGATTTATATGTTCCTAATGCATTTTTATTGACAATGTTTTGTCGAGGATTATAGTAGGAACTGGGTTTTTGTTGTTGTTGGGCATATTTCTAAGCTAATAAGGCTTGTTGTTGTTGTTGCACCACTAGGGCTTGTTGTTGTTGTTGTGCCATGAGGGATTTTTGTTTAGCTTTTTGTTGTTGTTGTGCCATAGGGGCTTGTTGTTGGGCTTGCTATTGTTGTTGTGATGCTAGGGTTGCTTGATGACCTTGATGTTATTATTGTGCTAAGGTTGTTTGAGGAGCTTGATTTTTTTGTTGTGCTAAGGTTGTTTGATGAGCAACTAAGATGGCTTGTTGTTGTGTTGCTAAGGTTGTTTATTGTTGTTGATGTGTTGCTTGTTGTTGTTGCTATTGTATGGATTGTTGATAAGCTTGTTGTGCTTGTTGTAAACCTAAGGAATGTGCTTGTAATGTAGGATCATTTGTTTGTTGGGATATCTTTGATGTGTTCAAGGTGTTGATGTTTTGAATGGGTAGTGGGTTGCTAATGAAAGGTTGAGGGTTCCCTTGGTTTAACATCCCTTGTAAGATGGTGTATTGAGGTGGAGGAATGTAATTTTGAGGTCCCATTTGATTTTGCATGGTGAAGGGGGCCACAGGGAATCATGAGGATGGTGCAATTAGATTTTGTGATGGTAATGACACACTAGGATCTTGATTCCATTAATTAAAAGGATTTCCTTGTTTTAGGGATGTGGACAAGGTATTACCTAGGTTGATGGGATTCGTGACCAAGGGATGGCTTTGAGATGGGTTGATAATGGATGGGATGGATGTGTTTTGTGAAACCAAGGTATGGATGAACCAATTGGAGGATTAGGTAGAGATGTCCTAATCTCCATTAAGGGTTGACTCTATGGTAAGGTATTGGCATGCCCTTGTGTGTTGTTTTGAGATACTTGGTCTACACTGCTTTGAATGATGGTGGGAACACTTTTGGAACTCATGGGCACGGATGAAGAGGGCCGTCCTCAAAATATTGAAGTGGTTGTGGAGTAATGAAGTTCAAGAGGTTTCCAAAGGTAGTAATGAAGTTGTGGAGTAGTGGAGTAATGGGAGGAGCACCAAAGGTAGGTGTCCAAGTGGTTGTTTGTGATGGAGGATTGGTATCAAGGGTACCCACAAGTGTGTTTCTTTCAAATGGAAGAGTTAGACCAAAGTCCTTGGCAAGGCTAGTTGCAAGATAGGGAGTGGATGTTTGATTTAGCCCTAGCGATGGAGTTGTGAAGCCTAGTGTCAAATTTTGTGCAAAATATGATGGGGAAATTGGAGCTACATTTTCAAAGGCTTGATGTTCCATGATTTCCTCCCTAGTAAGTTCAAACGGATTGTTCGTGATGTCTTCTATCTCATAGGGTCCTAATGAAGATGATGGCTATTGTGATGGGGTAACTTGACTTCTTGGATCAAATTCTAGAGGATTTGGATCACTTGAGGTAAATGTGACTTTTCATTTCTCCATGATTCTCCTGTGTTGTGATCTTGTTTTTACCATAAATTTGGTGTCACCTTTGGGAGAGTTATGTTGAGATTTGTAATGTTTGAACTCTCTAGTTGACTCAAACCTAGGTAAAAGGGATGCTCTAAGTATTTTTGGAGTAATGATGTTAATGGGGGATGAAAAGGTGGGTGATGTGGAGAGTGTTCTTTGTAAACATTTTGGGACAACACTTTTGGCTTAAGTTTGATGTTTTGATGTTAGGATGAAGGATGATTCTGAACTTAGAAATATTTAGGGTAGACTCGTGACCTTTAAGATGAACTAGTTCAAAGATGGTAACTAACTTAACCAAATGCATGGAAAAGGATAAATTTAACATACAAAGTAGCTAAGTTAGGGTTTGGATTGATTGATGTTCAAGTCAAAAAAGTGTTAGTATATTAAAAAAATTTGCAAAGTTTGGTGAAATGAAGGCTGAAATTTTGATAAAGGGGTGAATGAAGTGTTTGACCCGATGTTGACCTAAAGTGAATCTTTGTTTGATAAGACCAAGGTAGTGAGAAACATGATAGACCTCTAAATTTTTCAAATCCTAAAGACCCAACAATTTAGATAGGTTGATTATCATGAAAAGGACCTGGATTTTGACCCATAAAGTACATTTACATGTCTAGATGTTTCCTTAGTGCATTTTCATAAAAGTTTATTAACAACTTGTTTCTATTATTGTAGAGTACCAAAATGTGGATTTTGATTGCTTTTGAACTAAGATGCCTAAGTTTGAAGTGACGACCTGTAGACCACCTTTTAGGGATTTTGATTTTGCGTGAGATCATTTATAAAATTTCAAGTTTATGGAAGAAAGGAGAATATTTATTGCCACGCAGGTGGCGGTCATATGTGCCTTCCAGCCTCAATATCAGTTTGTTCCTCTTCTTTGTCTAAAATGTTTGTGGTGTTTCTCCATTGGGTAGGTATTTCTTTTGTTTCAAAGATGAGGCTTCTCAAACTACTAATGAGATCAATTTGTTCTTCATTAATGGGTTCAAATTTTGGTTGAATGATAGCACCATCAAGATCAGGTTGCTCAATGGGAGCAATCGGTCTCCAAATAGTCGTGTGGGGTTCAATTTTTAATTTATCTTGCTTAAGTGAATTGATTTTACCACAAACGCTTGTCTTGATTATGTTTTCAAACTAAATGTTTATGTCAAAAACATCATAACTTTCACAATTTCCATTTTGTGAGAATCACAAGGTTGAATCCATAATTGCCTATGTTTTCTTTGTAAAATATGGATTGAGATATAAGTCAAGATATTTAGAAATCTCTAAGGATAGAAATACTTAGGACAAGCAATAATATCAAGGCTATTTCAAAAGGTATCCATATTTAGGCCAAAGTGTGAAATTTTGAGGAAGATATTGAATGTTTGTTTGTAACATTTTGGAACTAAACAATGTATTAAACTAACTCACAATAATTTACAATCCTAGGTTTGAAATGGCCATACTTGTGAGTCCCCACTCGGGTTTCTCCAAAAACTAAGACATTGCGAATAGTTAGAGATTTGGTGACACTGGCTCCCCTCCACAACACACACTTCTTGGGGCCACCAAATCTCAAAATCTTGAAGATCCTAAGGATTTTTTTGTTTCAACAATGAATAGTACAAATGTGGGGAAGCTTCAGAATGACCGTTCTTGCACCAACAAGCATTGAGGATTTTTGGTAACTAAACCATTTGGTTCTTAGTAACAAATTGAGAACACCCAGTTGTATACACACTCATTTTGCCACTTAAGGCTCTTACTACCATTCTCATTCCACTTAAGGCATGGTACTAGGTGTAGTATGTTATACAGTCTAGGATAGAAGGTACGTTCTCATAATTTACCAACCTTTAATATAGCCCACTGGTAAATGTGCTTACAAGAACTTTCCTATGAGTTTCTCGTTGCAAGGTGTGTCTCATAGTAAGTCCTCTCTTAAGGGTGACACAAAGCATAAAAGTGTACTTAAGTGTTTCTCTTCACCCAAGATTGCACAAAGTGCAAGGGGATTGGATACATACTATAGGTGCACACAAACATCGAAGTACACTTGGAGTGTTTCTCTTCACCCAAGATCACATGAAGCGCAAGGGGATTGGATACACACCACAAGTGTGTCACAACAAAGCAAACACTCATTCATTTTACTAACTAAAGCTAAAATGAATTAATTTTATGCACCAAATGAAATGTTAAGTTGCCTTGTTCAACTTTAAAACCCAAAAGACAATGATGAGATGAGGATCAATTTTAGTCATGTTTGAGCATTCATTTTAAACCCAAATGAAATTTAGTGAGGTCCTAGAGTGTAAAGTAAAAATCATAAGAAATTGGGTTATAATTTCCCCAAAGTGTTAAACACTTGTTACAATCATAAAATATTAAGATGAAAATGCTTCTTCACTTTATCTTCGTTTCGTCCAATCCTGCAAAACCCTGTTAGTCTAAAAACCAGAACAACATTAGAGGCATGTTAATACTCTAATGAATCAAAAAAATTAAACCACATATTGAAAAATGATCGCTAATATTTCTTACTAGAGTTGGGTGTCAATATTCATGATAGTGTCACTCTGGTGAACTAGGGTGTCACTCTAGTGAATTTGGGAATCCCTTTGCAGAGAAACCAGTGAGTACAATAGCGTCATTGTTTGGTCGAGTGTCATCATTTGTAAATCTCTGATACCTCTAAAAAGTATTAGTGTCGTGGTGCAGGAGCACCAATCCATTTCAATTGAGTTTGGTCAAGGTTGTTCTTTGATAGGTTGTCTTAGGGGTTTGAGGTCTTATTTTGTGTCAATAAGGTCTAACTTGACCATTTAGCATGTATTAGGAGTTCATCTTTGTAAATGTGCAATGTTATAAAAAAGATGTACAAAATTGCAAGATTGTAAAAAGTTGACAAAGTGCAACATTAGGAAGGTGAAAGGTCTTAGGTCATATTTTGGTGTGTTTTGAGTTTTGAGAAATTGGTTAAGGTTTATTTATCATGTTTTTGGGAGTTACCAAGTTCAAATTGTCATATTTTGACATATTTGTAAAAGTTGTTATTTTGGGGAAAAAGTTGCAAAAAATGTGTAAGTTAGAAGTCCAATGGTTATTTAAAATCAAAAGGAAGTTTGAACCATTTGAGGGGATTGGTTAGTGTTTATAAAAGGTTGGAGAACCTCGAGGAAAGAGGTTAGAATCTATATTTTTGAAGAAATCTCAATAAAGCTCCCTGTTTGATAGTAAATTCTATAGTTTGCATTCAAATTTCATACTTACAAAACCTTATACGTGACTATATGGCAGCATATTGTTCTAAAAATTGTGAAAATTGGTGTGGACCTATCTTAGCTTTAATTTGAATCCATTTTGGAGGTTTTTCATTGAACTTAAGGAGATATATTGCTAAATTATAGAGGACAGGTTTGTAGGTGTTGAATTAAGGGTTTGAGGCTCCATTAATGGCATAAGGCCCATTCCACCTTCTGTCCTCCCTGTTACTAAGTGGAATGGGCTCATGATAGTAGTATTAGCATGGTAGGGAAGTAGGTTTAGGCAGTGGGAAGAATTTGGAGAAGTTTGGAGGATTGTCCTGGGGTAATTTGGTGAATTTGGGCATGAAAGTGATGGGATTATGAGAGAGTTGGATGAATTACTATTGGTATAGGTTATGAGATTTTTTTTTGAGAATTATTAGGAATATCCAAGTGTTTTTTAGGTAGTGTCAGAGTTGTGAGAGGTTTGGAACATCTAGTTCCAATAAACCCTACCCCAAACTAGTGAAAAGGAGGGTTTTCTATTTTGTTGATTTAGTGAAGGTTCACCACCTTGAAAATTGAGGATTAGGGTCATTTGAAATCTGGTGAAAGCATCTAAGAAGTTATTTAGAGTTGGTTGAAATAACTTGAGGCACTTCCTTTGTAAAAGTGGCCTAATTGGCCTACTAGGACAACAAAGTTTCTTGATTTTGAGTGGGATGGTACAAAGGGACCCATGGAGTTTTCAAAGTATGTTTTAGGTTTCCTTAAAGGGTATCTAAATGTGTAGAAGGTTTGATGATTTTGTGGCTCTTTGTGAGAAAATTTGAACAATTTGGGTCTGCAGACCTATTAGTGGAAAGGAAGAGTTTGTGTGAAGAAGAGTTTTGTTAGGGTTTTGAGAATCAAGGAGTTGATTGAGACAACTTGTATTGTGTTGGTTTTAGTCAAGCCAATTAGCTTTGCATCAATTGGTATCATAGCACATGGAATAGATCTTTTGAGTGTTGAAGGTTCCTAATTGAAGAAAGGAAACTTGGAAGTTGAAAGGACAAAGTTTCAAGATTCCTCCAAAGGTTAATAATATGGAAAGGAAAATGCAAGAGATGGAAGAGAAGATTGAGAGGGAGATCAGAAAGTTGCAAGAACTGCAAAATAGATTGGCAACAAGGTTGGAGAGTGTTGCAACGGGACATAAAAGATTAATGATTCTGGGAGATGAAAGTGAATCTGAAGAGGAAGAAGATGAAGACTTTGAAGATGTAGATCAAGATTTGGATGCTGAAGAGTAGAAGATGAAAAGGCTCTTGAAGGCAGTAAAAGGTAACAAACACAAGGTAAAAGTTGATTTACCCATGTATTATGGTACTCTTGATGAGGAGGCACTGTTAGATTGGATTGTAGCTTTAGATAACTTTTTTGAATGCGAGGATGCATCTGATAAGGAAAAGGTGAAGATAGCAAAGACTAAATTGAAGGGGCATGCATTAGTTTGGTGGGACTATGAACAAGCTAAAAGCAAAAGAAAAGGTAAGTCTAAAATTGTTTCATGGGATAGGATGGTAGCCATATTAAAAGGTACATTTTTTCCAAATGATTATGCTATCCAAATGTCAAAAAACCTTCAATATTTAAAGCAAAGGGAAATGGACGTGAAAACTTACACTAATGAGTTTTATAAGCTGAGCATAAGGGTAGGACATATGATTGATGATGTAGAAAAAGTGGCCAAGTACCTTAGTGGACTAAGATTTAATATCTAGGATGAAATAAGTTTGCATAATCCAAAGACAATTGAAGAATGCTACCAAATGGCTATAAGGGCAGAAGAAAAAGTGAAAAGAAGACAAGAAAAGACAACAAGAGGTAGAGGCAGCACTTCAAGAGGCAGAGGTACATTTTCTTCTTCAAGACAAGCCAGTGAAAGCCAAGGAGATGCACCTAGAGAACAAGGGAAATTTGTTGATCAATGTGGTGGATTTAGAGGCACAAGAGGTAGATTTGGTGGAGGCAGGAATTCAAACATGTTTTCTAGTAGGTGCTACAATTGTAATGAATTTAGACATACAACATACAAGTGCCCTGAAAAGTTTGGTTCTACATCAAGTGGAGGTGAAAGGAGAAATGAAAGAAGGGCTCAAATGGTGCAAGAGGATGAATGTGAATGTTCAAATTCTAATAGTCGTGTTGCTGCTCTAGAAGTGGGGAAATTTTGATGGTGAGAAGAACCTTATTTCAAGCATCCAAGGAGAAGGAGATGGCTCAAAGAAGACAATTGTTCAAGACAACTTGCAAATGTAAAGGTAAGGTGTGTAATGTAATGATAGATTCAGGATCAACTAATAACATGGTGTCTTATGAAATGGTTGATAAGTTGAAGTTAGAAAGAATCCCTCTTGAAACACCTTACAAAGCTTCTTGGGTGAGTGATGATCAATCCATTTTTGTTAATGAGCAAGTACTAGTTGAGTTTCAGATTGGTGGTTATAGAGACAAGGTGCTTTGTGATATTTTTCCAACGAGTTGTTTCCATTTACTCCTTGGAAGACCATGGAAATTTGATAGGCACTCAATCTATGATGGGAGAACTAACATATATCAGATTGAAAATGATGGTATCACTTTTACATTGACCCCATTGCAGGAGGGTGGAAAAGAGAAGAACAAGGCAGCAAAATTCATCACCTTTGGTAAGAAGGAGATTGAGAAGCTTGTGGAAGATAAACAAGAAGTGAAAATGGAATTTTCAACCACTTCAAGGTTAGGAGATGTGAGGATAGTAAATTTGAAGGATGGTACAGTAATGGAAGACAACAAAGAAGGTGAAAGAGTGGTGATCAAGACTAAGATAGAGAAGGTCAAGGATGAATTCCTTGAAAAGACTAAAAATGAGTTTAAAGAGCATGATGGAATTGTGGTTGGGACAGTGATTTGTCCTATAGCTACTAAGGAAGTAGAGGGATAGTCAAGTACTAACAATATAGTGGTATGGAGGTTTGTCAAGACAAAGAATACTAAGATAGGGAATCTGATCACAAAGATGCAAGAAAAGATAAAGTGATTCAAGGACATGTGAGTAATTTCAAGTGTGAAACCAAATGCAAGGAGGGGGAAATCCAAAACTAGACTAGAAAAGGTGTGTTTGTAGATGTCAAAGCAAGTACAAGATCAATCTCAATTGAAGGGAAAGTTAGGAGACACTTATCAAGATAGTTTGTGTAAAAGAAACAAAGACTAGGTGGTAAGTAGTTTTAGAACACAAGAGGTGATACAAGTCAGCAGCATTTGATCCAGAGGAAAAGGAAAAGAGAATTTGAAAATCAAGGTGGTAGAGTAGACAAGTTTGAGCAACCTACAATTTTATTTCCAAGAGACTTGGAAAAGTTTCAAGGTCAGTTGTATGGTGTAGGAGCTCCATTTCAATTGAGTTTGGTCAAGGTTTTTCTTTGATAGGTTTTATTATGGGTTTGAGGTCTTATGTTGTATCAATAAGGTCTAAATTGACCATTTAGCATGTATTAGGAGTTCATCTTTGTAAATGTGCAATGTTGTCAAAAAGATGTACAAAATTATAAGATTGTAAAAAAATGACAAAATGCAACATTAGGAAGGTGAAAGGTCTTAGGTCATATTTTGGTGTGTTTTGAGTTTTGAGTCATTGGTTAAGGTCTATTTATCATGTTTTTGGGAGTTATCAAGTTCAAATCGTCATATTTTGACATATTTGTAAAAGTTGTTATTTTGGGGAAAAAGTTGCAAAAAATGTGTAAGTTAGAAGTCCAATGGTTATTTGAACTCAAAAGGAATTTTTAACCATTTGAGGGGATTGGTTAGTGTTTAAAAAATGTTGGATAACCTTGAGGCAAGAGGTTAGAATCTGTATTTTTGAAGAAATCTCAATAAAGCTCCATGTTTGACAATAAATTTTGTATTTAGCATTCAAAATTTGTAGTTATAAAACCTTGTACATGACCGTACAACAAGATATTGTTCTAAAAATTGTGGAAATTGGTGTGGACCTATCTTAGCTTTAATTTGAATCCATTTTGTAGGTTTTTCATTGAACTTAAGGAGATATATTGCTAAATTACAGAGGATGGGTATGTAGGTGTTGAATTAAGGGTTTGAGGCTCCATTAGTGCCATAAGGCCCATTCCACCTTCTTTCCTCCCTGTTACTAAGTGGAATTGGCTCATGATAGTAGCATTAGCATGGTAGGGAAGTAGGTTTAGGCAGTGGGAAGAATTTGGAGAAGTTCAGAGGACTGTCTTGGGGTAATTTGGTGAATTAGGGCATGAAAGTGATGGGATTATGAGAGAGTTTGATGAATTATTGTTGGTAGAGGTTATGAGATGGTTTTTTGAGCATTATCAAGCATATCCAAGTGTGTTGGAGGTGGTGTAAAAGTTGTGAGAGGTTGGGAACATCTAGTTCCAATAAAGCCTACCCCAAACTAGTGAAAAGGAGGGTTTTCTATTTTGTTGATTTAGTGAAGGCTAGCCAGCCTAAAAAATTGTGGATTAGGGTCATTTGACATTTGGTGAAAATATCTGAGAAGTTATTTGGAGTTGGTTGAAATAACTTGAGGAACTTCCTTTGTAAAAGTGGCCTAATTGGCCTACTAGGGCAACAAAGTTTCTTGATTTTGAGTGGGATGGTCCAAAGGGACCCATGGAGTTTTTGAAGTATGTTTTAGGTTGCCTTAGAGGGTATCTGAATGTGTAGAGGGTTTGATGATTATGTAGCTCTTTGTGAGAAAATTTGAACAATTTGTGTCTGCAAACCTACTAGTGGAAAGGAAGAGTTTGTGTGAAGAAGAGTTTTGTTAGGGTTTTGAGAATCAAGGAGTTGATTGAGACAACTTGTGTTGTGTTGATTTTCGTCAAGCCAATTAGCTCTGCATTACATTGTTGTTTGTTTAATCAACATTGGTGTACTTAATAGGTGTCCCTATTTGAAATGATGATATTGTCGCTATATGGAAATGCCCTGCAAAGGCATCACTGAAATTGTCTTGGGCGTCACTCTTTCCTGCAAAAGTCAAAACGAACGGAATTTGAGCTAGAAATTGTGAAAGGAAATAGAAAAGAGCAATGGAAAGAACTAATCAATGAGAAATTTTTTGAAAGAAAGATATTACCAAATAGATTGAAGTAGCAAAACCAAGCACCACCAAAGCAAGAGAGACACAAGAATTTGATAAGGGGAAAAACCAAGAAAAAACCCCAATATTATGAATGGAGGAAAAATGCCTAAAGAATAATACAAAGAGAGAGAGAGCTTCAGCCTTAGCTTGCTTGCATGAGTCTTGAAGAATGAGAGGAGAGACACCTCAATAAGTAGAGGTGAGAAGAAGGAGTTAGAATGTAACTCCCAACTCAATGAATGCCACCATTCATCTATGTGTGTGCAAAGTGTCACCTCTTAAGGAGGTGGTTACAAATATTCCTTAATAAAGGAATTAAAAATAAGCCATCCTCACACATGTGTGAGATGACAAAAAAGAAAAAAGACTTGTAGGGATTCCTTTGGAATATTCCTACAAGTTAATAAATAATTACAATTAAAGAATAACCTTTACCAAGTAAAGATTAATCTTCTAACAAATTGATTAAATTTGATCAGTTTGGCCTCTTTCTAGCACCAGAATATGACCGAGGATATTAGCATGGGATGATTATGCTCGATCCATGAAGAATTGACACATAATGTAGCCACTAATATTCAATATTAAACAAGATCATTTGAATGAAAGTTAAACTAAACATTTATTGAAATTGAACATTATAAACTCCGAAAGCGTTTAAATATGTACTCTAACCAATTTGAAACTTATCTTACTTTGGGAGTGTCATGTTGATGTGGAACAACGACCCTTTCCCAATCCCATGATTAGTGAGCTTGTTTTAATCGATTCTATTGAAGAGAATCGATGAAATGGTTGTGAGATGTAAATGAAAACATGATTTATGCTAAAATGAGTATGATTCAAAAGCTAATCTAAATGAGATTTAAACTAAAAAGATACAAACCCTAATGATCTAATTAGCTAAATGGATGCATTATGGAAGCCATTAATGGAAGCTAAGCTATCTATGCAACTAATTTAAACTAAAATATGCTAAATGTGAGTTAAAAATGAGTGTGAGTGTGAGTGATTTCAACAGCATAAGTTTTCTTTGAAAAAGATGGATCCATTTGTCTCCAAATAGTGTTCTATTTATAGGAAAGCAGATGAGAAATGGAGCGTTGAGATAAAAAAGGCTAATCAACTGTCAAGGATGGAGGAAATTGGAGGCATGGATCATGGATTCTCATCAACGGGTGAAAATGCAAGATGAGATTTAATCAAGGGTTCTCATTCCTTCCAAACAAGCACAATTTTGATGTGTGCAAGAGGTCAAAAGTTAACTTGCACAAGAAGTCACAAGTTAGCTTGCATATGAAGTTTTGTGAGAATATTCCCTTTTTCAAATGATTGGAGGAGAGGGAATATTCTTTGGAATATTCTCATGGGTGAGTAAAAAGAATATTTTTCAAATTAAAACAAAGTTTAATTGTGCAAAACAGGAGGGAATATTCCCCTTTTGGAGGAATGTGCAAAGGAGGAATATTCCCTTACAAGTGGGGAAATTAGAAGAATAAAGTGATATTCATTAAATTAAATGATTTAATGAAAGGGGGAAAGTTAAAATGACATTTAATTAAATAACTTAGGGTTATTTAATTAAATAAGAAGGTTTAGGGAATTAGATTAAATAGTTTGATTTATTTAATTTAATGAGATGAAATGTTAGCGTGAAAATGGGGGAATTAACTTGATTAAATTAATTAGGTTAATAGATGCAAATGATGCAATTAATTAAATAGCTAGGCTAATTTAATCAATTACGCGAAAAGAGGATGGATTTGAGAGGAAATGGTGTTAGTATACTTGATTTGAGTGCATGATATCATTCAGGACATTTTTTAGTGTATATAGTTAAGATTAAAATTTATAGGATTGGGTGATCTGTGGAATTAAAAATTAAAGGAAATGTTAATGGAGGCTTAATTAGTCTTAATCAACTAATTAATTTGGGATTAATTAATTAATAAAATTAGAGGAATTAGGTATTAAGGTGGTTTAATTAATTAACCTTATGGATGAAACATGAATTAATTGCATGAATGATAATTAATGAAATAGTAAATTATTTAATTAATTAAAGGAATATGGGATAGTGGTGGATTATAGGAATCTTACTTAAATACTTAATTAATTAATTGATTGACAAGGAAATGATGAATTGATGGTTAGTGGTGAATTTTGGGTCTCTATATTTTTCCCCTCTTTAATACAATTGTGTAAGGGGGAAATTGATGATGATGCAATAATATATGTTAACAAATTAAACACAATCTAATTCAAAATAAATACTATGATTCATGCCCATTACTCACGAAATGAAACTATGAAGAACAAACTCAAAGAATGAAATCAAAAGAGAAAACATAACATCATGAAATGAAGTTTTTAAGCTATTGAAAACAAAAAATGAAACCCTAAGAAATCATAATGAATTAAAAAACAAAGAAAACTTTACCATCCCATGTCGAAGTGTGTTCGCAAAGATGTTGGATTGTTTTTTGTATCAATGTGAAGCCTCCATTTGTGTGTGCAAAATCTTCAAGGTGTGCAATGTCGTTGATCGAAAATGTGTGCAAAGTTTATCAAAAGATCGACTATGATTTATGCATTACTTCATCATGCAAAAGATGTTGATTCTCCAATCATTTTTTAGGAAGAAGATTATTGTTATATAGAATTTTTGTTTTGAAATGAACGCTCAAGATCACGTAGTAGAATATCTTGATCAATGGTTCAAAACTATTGAGAGGATTTAGATGGGAATGATTAGTGCATTTTGATTACGTAATCAGTGTGATTGAAGAAATCAATTTGAGTGTTAAGTGGGATTGACGAAATAGATTGAATAATTTGTGGAATTGAAGAAATCATGTTGAGCCTTCAGTGGGATCGAAGAATAGATGAATCAGTCATAAATAGATGGATTAGTCAACCAATCAGAGTGAGCAATTAGTGGATCATAATTTGCTCAATCATGAAAGTGGGTGAGGGTAATTAATCAATTAATTAAATTAATTAATCTTTTTGAGTTGAATGTGAAAATCAAGTTTGAATTTTGCTAACAAAGTTGCATTTGTTTGATTTGACCTTTTGGAAGATGTTTTGAATAATTTATTCAATTATTCATGTTTAGGGGAAAGTGATTTAATTAAACTATTTTTTTAATAATTTAATTGATTTAGGGGAATAGAGTGAATTAGCGACATAATTAAATAATTAAAGTTATTTAATTAATCAGGAGGAATAAAGTTAGGGGTGATCCCACAATACTAGTTGACAATTTTTGGCCAAACTGGACACTGAACTGATTTTCTCTAACTAAATCTTCACTTTTTGCTATAGTGGCTAAACCATGAGGAATTTGAAGATGATAAAAACTAGTGATTTGTGAAATTTTGTCTGTAGATTTTAAATATATATTTTTTCAAAAATTTTGGAATCATATTGCACTTCTGAGTGATGCTCATTGTATACAACATAACTTTTTTTCCATGAAGGATAAATTCTATTTTTTTTGAATTTAGATTTGTAACTACAATATCTAGCACTTTCATTTGGTTTCATAGCGTTTTATTGAATATTTTTTCCTTAATCAAGATTCGAAGTCAAACCAATTACAATTCAGACATAGGCGGACCATATACAACATAACTTTTTTTGTATGTATCGAAATTCAATTTTTTTTTGTTGGATCAAGGACTTCAATATCCAGTGCACTGATATTTTCATAATTTTATTTTGATAATCTACTATTTTTCCACATGTGCAGAATAGAGAGCTTGATTTTTAGTGAAAAACCTACATTCACAAGAAATAAAAAATAATATAATAATCAAATTTAATTTAATTAAAATTATACTTTTATGGAATCTTATAATATGGACTACAAACTTACAAAAAATAAATTTTAAATGAATTCATTTGATCCCCCAAAAGGTAAATCAAAAGTGGTTTTTTATCAATATTTTTATAGGTGTAAAGGAGACTCCGTTATAGGTATGGTTCAAAGCTAGCGGGGTTCTATCCAAAGGGGCTTGGTCTAAGGTGCTTTGATCAAACCCTCTTCAATTGGAATCCTTTAAATGGAACTTTTCAAGGCTTAAATCATTATATTTTCTTAAAATATGTGATTTTAGTAAAAATCAGGATCTCCCAGAAAGTGTAAACCACTATTGTGGTAGCACCCTTAGATTAAGACTTTATTAAATAAATGATTTATTTAATTATTCAATATGATGAAAAAGTGAATTAATTAAATAATGCAATATTATTTGATTAATAGAGGAAATTAGTGTTTTTAATGCAATTGATGTGAAATGTAGTGATATTTAGTGATAATGATGCCGATGATGAGAAAATGTCTTTTAGGATGTGCGATAAGTGTTAGGTCAGTTTTACATGTTTACATTTTTCCCCTCTTTGAGACAAAGTACTGGTTGCTCTGTTTCAAATATTTTGATGTTAAGATCAATATTTGAAAATTTTTATATGCCCCACTATGCCTCAGTAGTTGGCGGAAAGATGGTAGGACTCTAGGCTGCCCCCTCGAGAGGTTGGCCAAAAAAAAAATCACTTTGTAGGTTAGGCTCACGATAATGTTCTATTTTAGTTTAGATGCATAAAGGACAAAAAATTAAGCCTATAGGCCCCTCATTAATAGTTTAGATGTTCCCAGGATGTCCTAATTTTAACCTAGGAGGCTTTCCTAGGTGAAAAATTAGGGTTTGGGAGGTTAAAATAGGTAATTAGGGCTTAATTCTCCTCATTTGCACTCTAAGCCTATAGAAAATTCTTGCCTCTAGATTTTGTGATTTGTCGATTGTCGAGGAGCTATGGTGAGGATTCGAGAAGCTCCACATTGCGTAGATGCAGTTCGCGAGTTCGATCAGCCTCCAAGCATCGATGCCCTGGTATGTACCCTATTTTTTCATGTTTTCGACTTTCCTTTTTTGTGTAATTAATGCATGAATTCAAAGTAGTCGAATGCATTAATTTCATGTTTTGTTTGCTTTTGCATCATTTTTAGCACTTTTTCTATTTATTTTCATTTCGCTTTTGAGTTTTTCTACCACCCCTACTCTACATGTTCGTATTTGACCTACCTTTTTGCTTTTGTTTTCGCCTTTGCATGAGATTTTCGCTTTTGATTTTCTTGTTACGTTTTGTTTACTTTTGTCAAAAAGTCATGCTTTTGAAAACAAAAATCGCTTTTTTTTTTAATGCTTTTAGATTTGTTAAGTGTTTTTGACAAAATAGTGTTTGATTTTTCCTGTTTTTAATGCTTTTTCCAAAAAGGTTATCGCTTTTGATAAAAAGTTACCGCTTTTGACAAAAAGTTACCACTTTTGGCAAAAAGTTACCACTTTTGGCAAAAAGTTACCACTTTTGGCAAAAAGTTGTCACTTTTGACAAAAAGTGGTCACTTTTGATTCACATAGAATTTTGAGTTGGTGTGTTTATAATTTTGAGCTTCATTTTGTGTTTTCGTAGGGAAACCTTAATCATCATGGGTTGAATGGTTGCAAGCAGTTCTTAATCTGCTCATGTCGAGGGAGCGACGACCATGAGACTTGTTCGATTTGATCGCTAGCTTTTAGGATTTGGAGCAAGATTTTTTAGATGTTGTTGGGTTGCAACATATTTGCTACATTCGGACTATCAGAAGTCACAAAGCTATGATGACCACTCTTGTGGAGAGGTGGCACTCAGAGACCTCGTACTTTCATTTACCTACTGGGGAGACCACCATCACCCTAGAGGATATGTGGAGTATCCTCTATATATCTATTCATAAAGAGATTGTGACATATTATGTCCGATGAGATACCCGCGCTATGCATTGAGTACTTGGTGTGAGACATCTTCATATTCGCGAGGTAGAGATAGACTTATCTAATTTTTTGGGCAATGTTGATCCTATTTCCTTGGTTCTTTGTGGTTTGGTCATGGGGCTCGTCATTCTTGATAGGCAAGAGAGACAGTTCCCTGTTGGTTGGGGTGTGTTCATCAAGCAGATGTTCGAGCATGTCACTAGATATGATGGGGTTTGTGTCTCCTTGCTCACTTATATCGATCGAGATATGCAAGAGGTCACCTACTGTGGAGGTAGATCTATTTATGTTGGTGTCTCTCTACTACATGTATGGTCCTGAGAGCACATCCCATTCGCTTAGTCTGATGGTATTTTGGATAAGAATCTGGAGGATCCATATTCTTATTGTTATAGTGATTTTCTTCACTATACTTGGCCTAGACAACTTCCTTACGGGATTGTGTTTTAGATGATATGCCAGGTTTTGTATGGAGGTCATATTTGGATTGTGAGGCATGGCATGATGATCAAGAGAATTTACCATTTTCAAGATAGACTCGGTGGCTCATTGGTTGTGTTCTCTCTTTGCTAGAGAGATATCTCCCTGATCGTGTTTTTCAACAATTTGGTGAGAGGTAGGGTCATTTTTTAGATGGTTATGACGCTCGTTTTGGTCATACTACCAAAGAGGTCTATGTATTGGGTTTATAGGTTGATCATGATGCCATCGTTGTGGATTTTAGAGCACTTTCCCCATTCAGGTGGGGTGGCTAGTCAGTTTAGTAGATCTTGGGACTACCCCAAATTTTGATCAGTGGTGGGCTCAACATATTTTGTTGAGATTTACAAATTCTATTGGTGTTCCTACATTAGGTAGAGTAGGTATTATTGGTCTTCATGGTGAGTGACAACATGTTGAGATTATTTTCAAGTAGCTTGCCAAAGCTAGGCAGGACAATGGGTAGTGGACAGGACAATCCAATGCAACAGGATGAGGGACACGTGTTAGGTCCTCCACCATGACCTAGAGATGGAGTAGTGTAGTTAGCGTAGATGATAGCTATGAGGGATGCAAAGGTATTGTGGTGACAGGCCGTGAAGGATCAAATTTTTACATTGATAGCAGAGAGGGACAACCTTAGGGCAGAGCGAGACATCGAGAGCGGGCATCGTCATGTAGCGAAGGCACATATATAGGTGATTACAAGCGAGAGGGATACCCTTAGAGTAGAGTATGATGCCCTTTGAGCAGAGCAAGATCATTTAATGAGAGGCTACATATTATCAGACTCTATATGATGCCTTTGTACCTAGAGGTCAGTGGTGACCGCAATTTGCAGAGCCTAGTATTGCTATGGGTGTTGTGTCAGGTGGGCACTCATTTAGACAACCCAATCATCCACAAACCTCCCCCCACCCTAGCCAAGATCCTTAGATGTCTCCTCCTCTAGCCGAGAAGCGGTACATGCTTCCTTGATCTTTATGATGTTTTATTGTTTAGAGACTCATATTGTAGACATGATTTTGTATATATATTCATCAGCCCAGTTGAGGCCTCGTATATATGTATTTTTTTGTATTATGATATCACACATGTTTATATGATGATATACTTGACATTCTCATTTTTGATGATGATAAATATGAGATATACATGGTTTGATTCAAATTCATTATGTATTATCTGATGATCATGGATGATGATGTATATATGCTTATGTTTATATTTTTTCATATGCATATGATATGGATGGATGGATTGATCATATTTTATTTCATATGATGTTTCATTATGTATATGATGGATGTTGATATATGATGGATGTATGCTTTATACATGATACATGGTGTTTTATTTATTTATTATCATCATGATATGTATTGACAACATTGTGGATGCAATATGGATGTGGTACTAATGATTTTGTGATGCAAGATTGATGTTAGTTAGAAGAAATATTTGATGATGGATAGAAATTTTATGTTGTTAGTTTGATGATTTTTCTTTTTCTTTGCATAGAGGCTTCATATCTTTAACAATCCTTTTTTTATGTAGAAAACATACACTATGCACCAAGGTATTAATAACCATGGTGAATTTTGTATCCATTGCATGGACTTTGACTTGACATACAAAGAATATTCTTTCTCATACTAGACATACATAAACTTTGTTTTAAATTTATGGTTGGTTGTGTTTAAAACTTTTGGACCAGTTACACAAAGAGGTATGAAATACCTAACATGCAACTACTAGATAAATTGTTTATAAACAACCTCCATACACTCAATAAAGTAAGTATTCACCATGGTAGTATCACAAAAAACATCTGACAAATGGAAAACTGAAATGATACCTAATTGCCCCCATTCCTTCTTATCTAAATCCTTATGGACATCCTCGAGAGATCCTGGGAATGAGTCAATAAAATAAATAAAAAGGATAAGACTATAAAAAGATTAAAAAATGTTGTAGAATCACTTGCCATATCTATTTTGAGGTATCAGGCTATTATCCGTTGTTGATCATGTCTATTGTAGGAACGGATCCATTAAGGTATATCTCAGGATGTTGTTGGTGAATTGTCAAAAGATATGTAGTTAACACTTTGTCATTATTTTCATCTCTTTGTAATCAAAACTTTTTTGATAGTTTGCTTGAAAGTTCTAGATTTTCTACTATTTTCTCTATTTTTTTGTTTGTTTTGTTTTGTCAAAGGGTGAAGATGATGATTTGTTTATTATGTATGAAAAGTTTATTGTGGATTGTGATAATGGAGTTGGGAACTTTTTTATTCTTTTGAGTTTTATGATGCTTTTTTTGTTGTTTTCAGGGGACTAACCTAGGGCCTCAGGGGCTCATGAAATATAAGCCTTGCCTACATTGTACACATAAAGGCTTGTAGTTCGCTTGGTTTGATAAGTACATGTTTTTTATATTTTCTATTTTTCAAATGTTTTTTATTTTTTGAAAGTTTTTTGACTAAGTTGAAATAAAGCATGAATGACACCTAAGGGGACTGACCTAAGGCCTGGGGGGCTAATAATCCTTACCTACATTATACACATAGATATCACGTAGTTTGATTGGTTTGACTCAAAGCATAACATGTTTTTTTTGGATTTTTGATGTTTTGACTTTGTTTTGATTTTTTTTTGTTTTTTGTTATTTTTGTTTTTATAGTTTTTGACCATGATGGGACACATAAGGATCTAATCCACTACCTATTTCAAGAAGTTTCCTCCATTTCAAGACAAGACTACCTTCTCTAGGGCAGATGGATGTTGATGGTGGAACAAGGTTCAATACTTAATCAGTCATCAAGCCATGGTCAGACACATGTTTTATTATGGGACAAATGGGTGGATGCTTTAGATAGCATTGATAAATTACGTTGTTGACCTTATTCAAACATAGTGCCTGTTTGTTAGGTTTTCACTACAGTACCTATTCTAGAAGTGCCACAAAGTGGTTTTCACTTAAAGAACATTTTATTTCTCTTTACTATTTTTATTTTTTTTTTAACTTTTTTTTTTGTTTGGATTTTTACCCTTTTTCTTGGGGTATTCTGATGTGCTTCAAGTATAGAACTTCTTGAGGTGGCTACTATTTAGTGGTTCGGCTAATGTTTCTCCTTCAGGAGTAGCCAATTGGTAAGATCCAAAGTCATAGCTTGTTGTGATGACGAATGGGCCTAACCAGTTGGGTTCAAACTTACCTTTTCCATCTTGATTCAATTGTACCTTCTAATTCTCTTTGAGTACCAAGTCACCAATATGAAAGTTTATATTTTTTATCTTTTTATTGTAGCTTTGTTTGAGCTAATTTTGATAAACCTGAAAATGGTTTAACATGCTCAAACTCCTTTCATCTAGGAGCTCCAACTTATTCAATCTAGATACCTGATACTCTTCATTGTTGACCATGCCTTTTAGTGATATTCGTAGTGAAAGGATTTCAACTTTAATAAGTAAAACACCTTCAGATTCGTAGACCAAGGAAAATGGTGTGGCACATATAGGTTTATGGATATTAGTTCAATAAGCCCATAGGGTTGGGTTCAGTTGTAGATGCTAATCACGACCGACATCATTAATAGTATTTTTTAGTATGTTTAGGATGGTTTTGTTAGACACTTCAACCTGACCATTTCCTTGGGGGAAATAAGGTGTGGAGAATCTATGGTGGATAAAGAGCTTGGAACAAAGTTCCTTAACATCTTGGTTTTTGAACAAGGTCCCATTATCTGTTATGATGGTTTTGGGAATTCCATATTGACATGTCAGATAATTCAGGATGAACTTTGATATTTGTTTACCAGTGATGTAGGTTAATCAAATCACTTCTATCCACTTGGTGAAGTACTCAATTGTGGTAATAATAAACTTATGCCCATTTGAGGAAGCATGAGAGATCTTTTGTACCAAGTCTAATCCCCACTATGAAAAAGGTCATGGTGTCATGATAGGTCTTAGCTCCTATGCTGGTGCATGAATGAGGTCACTGTGTTTCTAACATTGGCGACATTTTTTGGTGTATTCAATAGCTTCTTGTTCAATAGAGGGCCAATAGTATCCTATTATTAGTAACTTTTGTGCTAGCTTAGGTCCACTAGAATGGGACCCAGAAACATTGTCATGTACCTCTTGTAAGGAATTTTGTTATTCTTCTATGTTAAGACATCAAAGTAAAGTAGCATCTAAACTTCGATGATATAAGGTGTCTCCTAGTATTGTAAATCGGGAAGTCCTACAGATAGGTTTTCTTTTGGGTGGTTATAAAATTAGGGGTATGATACCATTTTCGATATAGTTAGATGTATCATAGTACCATGGTGAGTTAGGACCAACAACAACACACACTACTTTTGATTTTGGGATGTTGAATGCTAGTACGAGAAATTGCTCCATAAGGAACTCGTACTTGGAGATGTTGTGTGGGATATCAAGAAGTGAACCTATCGTTTCCATTGCATCGACTTCTTTGTTGTTGATGCGGGGAACTTGTTCAAAGGTGATGGTGATAAAATATTGTTTGAAGCTATCCACCATCCTTTTATATGGTAGGAGCTTTACATCCTTTGTTTGATATTCATCATTTAATTTCCTAATTACTAGTTGGGAATATCCATAAACATGTAGCTCTTTTATCCTCCATTCAATAGTCATTTTTAGTCTTGTGATTAATATTTGTACTTCAAGATATTATTTTTGCATGGGAAATAAATTTTGTAAGCTTTAGGCATACTATCTCTTTGTGGTGTGATAAATAATATACCCACTCTTGAGTCGTGTTTAGTGTGGGAACCGTCAAAATACAAGGTCCAATGACTTTAATTCTATTTTTTTAGTAGTATGCTTTCATCTGGGAAGTCTATTATGAGAGGCTGGTGGTCTTCCATTGGTGCTTCAGCTAGTTGGTCTGCAATAATCTATCCTTTGATGGCTCTCTTGTCTACATATTCTATGTCGAACTCACTCAGAATCATCACCCATTTAGCAATCCTACCTGTTAGAGCTACTTTTTCTAGTAGGTACTTTAGTGGATCTAATTTTGAGATTAGCTTTACTTGTTTATTCGGGATATAGTATCTCAATTTTTGTGCCACAAAGACAATAGAGAGACACACTATTTCTATTGGTTAATATTTCAATTCATAGCCCACCAATGTTTGACTAATGTAGTAGACTGCTCTTTCCTTGTTATTATCATCTAGTTGTGCTAGGAGTGCTCCTAGTGCTGCTTGTGTTGTAGACACATAGAGTATCATTTTTGTTTGGAATAGGTAGCATGACTACAGAAGGAGTGAGTAGATACTGCTTGACTTACTGGAATGCTTGATCACATCTTCCATCCCACTTGAATGTGATGTCTTTGTGTAGAAGATGGGTAAACAGATGACACTTGTCTGCTAGTTGGGCGATGAATCACCTAATTGATTGTAGTTTTCCCTATAGACTTCTGAGTTGCTTCAATGTCTTCAAAGGAGGCATTTCTCATATAGATTTTACTTTTTTAGGATCTACTTCGATGCCTCTTCTCAACACTATGTATCCTAGTAGTTTCCCAAATGTTACTCTGAATACACTCTTTTTTGGATTGAGTCTCGAGTTATACTACTCGATTCTGTCAAACACCTTTGCAAGATTAGTTAAGTGGTCTTCCCTCTTGATGGACTTTTCTAGAATATCATCCACATAGTCTTCCATAGTTGTATGTAGCATATCATTTAATATTGTAGTCATCTCTTGCTAGTAGGTAAATCCTGCATTCTTTAGACCAAATGGCATGACATTCTAGCAAAAGGTCCCCCATGCACATGTGAAGGTTATTTTATGTTGATCATCATAAGATATTTTTATCTAATTATATCTTGAAAATTCGTCCATTAGTGACAACATTTCATGTCCTGCTATTAGATCTACAATCATGTCTATACTTGGAAGAGGGAAGTCATCTTTTGGAAAAGCTTTGTTTAGATCTTGGAAATCTATGTAGATTATGATGCCCCTAGTGGGATTTGATACTGGTACTCGATTTGAGATCCACTCAAGATAATCAATCGGTCTTATGAACCCGACATCTAGCAATTTATTTAGTTCTACTTTTACCAAAAGTGAAATCTGGGGTGAATCTTTCTTAGCTTCTACTTGATGGGTTTATCTCCTGGAACTATGGCGAGATGGTGTACGACCAATGTTGGGTCTAGCCTGGTATGTTTGCACATGTCCATGCAAAATTTATATTTCTTTCATTGATGAACACTGAGAAGTTCACTTTCTCTTTAGGATCAAGTGACGTTGCATGGTATGTGATCTTGGATGCTTCTATTGTGCAAACATTTATAGGTTTTTCTTCTTAGACTAGGATTGTTGACTTCTCTTGATATTCATAAATAGGGAGATTGAATCCTCCATCCTCAGGTGCCTCGAAGAGGTTTTCACCCTTAGATTCATCCTTTATTTTTCTCTTTTTAGGATTTGATAGAGCCACATTGTGGTGTTCCCTAGGGGATCTCATTTTAATTTTTATATTTTCTTTTTCAATTTTGTGACTTGAGGAAACAATCTCCCCATCGAAGTATGCTTTTTGTTCAAGTTCCATGATGAACCTTGCTTAGTGATCTCTTGATGGTATATTGGTGTGAAGTCCCATAAACTCTGCAATAGATTCATCATTTTGGAATTGATCCAAAACAGTTGTATGGTGTTGTTGGTACAAATCTATTAGTTATGAATAGCAAAGGGGTGGACTGTCATCATTATCTACAAAGCTTTGTAGGAGTTGTGGTAATAGTTTATATGGATTTTTCATCATTCTCCCATTGGGTGTCTAAGTCATCGTCACTAGAGGTGACAAAGGAAGGAGAATCCCACTCATACTTGTTAGAGTCTATTTCATAAGTACAGTCTTTGAATATAGGTATGTTAAGTCAGATAGGGAATATACTTATGCTAAAGCTTTTGAATAAGTCCTCAATGGGTAAATAATTTTCCATAAGATGGTAAATAGTCAATGTCTTAACATCAATATAAGGAGCTCCTTTCTTAAAAGAGGTACGTTGAGTTTTTGGAGTAACCACGTCAAGCAAATCATAGCCTAGTCCCATGTTCTTCTTTCTTTGCTCCACTATGATAGGTTCTTGTCTACCTTGTTTATGTCACCCAAGACCACCTTTTCTAGTATATCCCATTTGTCTAGCTAGTTGATATTGTTTACAAGTAGGATCAATGAGAAGGGGTTGTATCTGCTTCGGTTCTTTTTGGTCTTCTTTGTAGATCATTGACAAAAAGTCCTTTTTGAATATTTCCTCAATGTTGATATCTCAACACTTGGTAAATATTGTGGGTTTTGCTACCATTTTTATTGCTTGAGTATATTTGATCTCTTTAGGACCTCCATATACTTTTGGTGTTGGTGGAAACATTCTAATGCAAAAATCTTGATTGAAATGATAGTTCATGTTACCTTTGTCAAGTACTTGAATCTTGGACTCAGATTTTGGTTTCTCATTGGATGAGGGTTTAGCCAAGGTTGATGGTAGTGTTGATTGGTTGACATATGAGAAGGAGTGAAATGAGATACCATTACTAGGTATACACTGGATATTTTTGTATTTATCCTCCAAGTTTGTACAGTAGTGGAAGGGTTCAAGATCAACATATAATGTAACCTCCTTTCCTTCATGAGGAAACTTTAGACATTGGTGGAAGGTTGGAGGAACTTTTTGTAGTGCATGAATCCATGGGAATCCTAAAAGGAGGTTATATGGTAACTCAAGGTTCAGTACTTGACATGTTGTTTCTGTTGTTGTCGGTCCTATCTATACAGGTGGCTTGATTGTCCCTTTTGAATTCCTTTCAAGGTCGTCATAGGCCCTTATAGTAATGATCTTTCCCTGGCCAATAACATCATCAAAATACCCCAATTGTTTAAAAAATCTCAAGGTACAGATGTTTAGACTTGCACCATTATCTATCAACATTCTTTTGACCATATGTTTGTGGACACCAACCTCTATTTAGATAGCTTGGTTGTGGAATGAGTTATGTGGAAGGTCTTTCTAAAAAAATACTAAATGATGATTGGTCATGATCTCAACCAACCATGAATTGAAACTGATTAGGATTGAGGTCGTTAGGTATCGATGCTTCCAATACTTTTTCAATTATTTCCCTGTGTGGGTGAAAATTTTAGTAGTTCTAGGGTGGAGATCAAAGCAGGAGTTTTCTTCAGCTGTTCCACAATACTATAGTCATTTGATTACTTATATGTGGGTTTAGGTGGGGCTCCTTGTATTGTGACTTTCCGCCAGTGGGTAGTTACATTACATTCAAGGTCCCTACCTCGTATTGTTAACACATTTACCCTAGTATCATCTACTTGAGAAAGGGTACCAAAACTGTGTCACCATAGGTGTAGTTAGCATTGTGATAGTCTTGGTCCTTTCCTTTGTTATTCTTCTTAGCATGGTTCAAAATTGGATTTGTGTGTATCTAGAGGTATTTTTTTCTAGGACAATGTTCTATATCTACTTCTCCTTTGTCAATCAAGTCTTGTATTATGTGCTTGATTCTCATGCAATTGTTCATTGTATGTCCTTTGATTTTTTGGAACTAACATTGTACCATGGTGTTTTGAAGCTTGGATCTTCATAGTTTGGGTGATTGTTGACCTTGATGAGGTTTTTTTGCACTATTTTGTGCATGATTGTATCAAGGGGTTCTCCTAATGCGGTGAACTTCCTCCTTGGTTGATCATATTTCCTTTGTTTCCCTCCCTGATTTGTCTATTAGTTTACCACTTGATTGTTTTGGGGATAGCTAAGTTGATTGTTTTTTCCATTATTGGGAGCATAGCTCATTTTTGCAACTTGAGGTTTTCTTTACTTACATTGGGATTTTGCATGTTCCATACTACTCTAGCATCAACTACTCCATGATTTGTAACATTTTTGTTATTGGCCCAAATCTTAGGTTTCTCATTTGAATTAGAAGAATTTTCTCTTGGGTTGTTTAGCTTAATCACTCCACTTGCTATGATATCCCTTTCTATGTGTAGTCCCTTCTCAATGGTTTCTTTGAAGTTTGTGAGAAACAACATAGTGAGTTGATAATTGATCTCTGGTTGGACATTTGAAACAAAGATATCTACCAATTCCTTGTCGGGAATAGGCCACTTGCACCTACTAGCTTTATGTCTCCATTTTTGTAAGTATGAGGTAAAGGATTCTCCTTGACTTTGTTTAATCTTGTATAGATCCATGATGGTGACGTCATGTTCTATATTGAATGGGAAGTGATTTACAAACTTGGTAGTCAGTTCATCAAATCTTTTAATTCTTGATGGTAGATGGGAGAACCACTCCATAGTGTGACTTGTAAGACTATGTGGAAAGAACCCCATTAGATAGGAGTCATTCTTTTGTACTTCCATGCAAGATATTGAGAAATCTCTCAGATGTTCTACTGGATCACCCTTTCCCTTGTACTTGTCAAACTTGGGTATTTTGAAATTCTTAGGAAAGGGAAGATAGTAATGAAATGATCAAAAGGAAATGGACACATATCATGTAGGGTATAAGTCTTCTTTGGTTTTCCTATCTACTTGTCTAATATTATTTGATTCATTGCTTGTAGTTGCATTTCTACCTCTCTTTTTGGTAAATTTGTTTGTAAATCCTGTGTGTAGTAGCCTTGTTGTACCATAACGTTCATTTGGTCATAAGTTGGGTATGGTGGGGGTATTCAACTTTGGTAACCACGTTAGGTGAAAGGAGGGTTAAGTACTTGTTGTTTGAAAGGAGGATTAGGTCCTTGTTGGTTGTAAGGAGTGTTAAGTCCTTGTTGAACGTAAGCAGGGTTAGCTCCTTGTTGAATGTAAGTAGGGTTAGCTCCTTGTTGAATGTAAGTAGGGTTAGCTTCTTGTTGAGTGTAAGGAGGGTTAGCTCCTTGTTGGATGGAAGGAGGGTTAGCTTCTTGTTGAATGTAAGAAGGGTTAGATTTTTGTTGGATGAAAGGATGGTTAGGTACTTTCCATTATTTTTGAGGAGGGGTACCTTGATAGTGTGTTGGCAGTACACCTTGTTTTTGGGATGAATTGGATTGAAGGTTATCCAGTTGGTATGCTAGCGAGATATCTTGTTGATAGGATGAATTGGGAAGGGTACCATGTGGCACACCTTATTGTTGGGATGAACTATTTTGAAGGTTACATTAATAATGCATTGGTGGGACACCTTACTGATAGTATTGTTGATTGGGAAGGGGACCATGTGACTCACCTTGTTGTTAATTGGGAAGGGGACCATGTGACCCACTTTGTTGTTGGTACTAATTTGGAAGGGGACCATGTGACCCACCTTGTTATTGGTACTGATTTGGAAGGGGACCATGTGACCCACCTTGTTGTTAATTTGGAAGGGGACCATGTGACCCACCTTGTTGTTGGTACTAATTTGGAAGGGGACCATGTGGCCCACCTTTTTGTTGGTATTTTGGTGGAAATTACCCTTAGTGATTTTGTACATTTTGAGAGGGGTCAATATATGAAGTGTTTTGAGGCATGTATTGTCCTTGTGGTGTGTTTTTACCTTGTAGTATGTAATGAGATGTACCCCCTTGATATTGTTGGGATACTTCCGCTTATGTTGGTTTCCTAAACAAAGGGTTTTTCATTGATTGATCATTACCTTGTGAGAAGACTGGTGGCATGTTTGGAATCTCCAATGGTTTGGGTATTTCTCTCACAATTTATTTATCTCCTAAGGGAATGAGGTGAGGATATTTAAGACCTTCTATATTAAAGTCTATAGGAAACTTAGCACCACTTTGTGCTAATTTGAAGAAGTATTTAGATCTTTTCTTAGGAATTTTTCCATTAGTTTGAGCACCTTAGTGTGCCATAAAAAAAGGACCCTTTGCTTGACATGAGATTAGTTCATGATAAATTAGACTTAATGAGGCCTTAATTTAGGTGTTGTGAGGCATTTTATGCATCCACACTAGGTCTTGGGCCCTTATAAATTGAACAACATGCTTTTATTGACGTCTTGTAAAGGTGTTGTAAAGTGTTGTAAGATGCTTTCATGCTTTTCTAGACTTAATTAACCTATTTCTCCCTAATTCAACATTATAAAACATGTTTAATAACATTATCACATCAATCTAGAAGGTTTTTGAAATAAACTTAATGTTAAACTAGTGTTGTAACATGTCTTGCACATTCACATTGGTTCTTGTGTCTTCCTAGGCTATGTGGACCTCATTTTAGTGTTATAAAGTGTATTTAATTACACTTTAACATTCAATTTTGTGTCCCAATCCCTATTTGACATTTGCATCATCACTAATAGAGCCTTCTTAACCCATATTGTGCATCCCAAGGCATAATTTGATCAAATAACTGACATAGTCATCATATAAGCCTAATTTTCTTACTTCTCAGCATTCCAACTAGCAAAAATGACCCCTATGAGACCCATTTTTCATTAGTGGTGAATTAGTACCATCTAGGTGGGACCCATTCACCATCAGTGGCGAATGAGTCCCATTTTATCCATTTTTGGGGTTCTGAGCTGGAAAAATTAGGTTTTAAGTTTAATTTTTCTCCATGTCGACCTTAGGGATTCAATTAAAGGGAAAATAAGGTGAATTTCCTATAAAATCACCTCTCTTAACTCATTTTTGCATCTATCAAATTAATTCACATATTCATCCACCAATCTTCCATCTCAAGTCAAACAAGTTAGGGTTTTATCATTGCAAGACATCAAGAAAGTTCCTAAATACATTCAAAGGTTGAATCTCCCTCCATTGATACAGAAATACAAGATCAACATCATGGAAAGGTAATCAATTCCACTATTTCATGTTTCATTCCATTCTTTCATCATTTTGGTTTAATTACCTAAAAGAGGTTTGACCAAGGAAAACCCCCATGCCCTAACATTCAACTTTTCTCTCTTTTGTCTTGTGTGTTTGCATATTTAGAACTCTTGGAAGCTTGGAAATCATTGAATATCAAGTTGCAAGGTTTATCAAGTATTCTTCTCATTCAACAAGTCAAAATATCAACAAAATCTCATTTTCAGACCCGTAAATCAAAGTTTCAGAAGAAAACACATGTAGGGAATCAAAGTGCAAATCTGAAGCTTCAAAATCCACCTTTGAAAATATAGAAATTCAAAAGTGGACTCATTCTCCATGGGTGGCGAATGAGTCCCACCACAGGGTCAATTTTGAGTTTTCTACATTTTTTAGTACCCTTTTGTCAAAAACGGATCTCGACTCAGTTTGGCAGAACTAGGACCGATTCACCTAGAATGGCGAATGAGTCCCTCCAGGCCTGAAAAATAGCATCAGTAGCATTTCATAAGCAATTTCTAGTCTTCTTCAACATTCCAAGTGCACACTTTCAGTCTAATTTATTTCTATTGTAGTTTATTATTCATTTTTAGGTTATTTTGCATTACACAATGTGTTTTCAAACATCACTTGTTTCTTAGGTTTTGCGTTCATATTTGATCAATTTCATATCTTAATTTCATTTATTTCACTTCATTTACCTTAGAAAACATCATACATAACATAATTTGAATTAACCCTTAGCATTTTTGGGTCCTATCTCTCTCCTTTTAGGTGAAAAACCCTAGAAGAGCTAGAGAAGTCCACAGGAACCAAAAATCAACAATTCATTTTGGTGAACCTACTTTTTGAATGATTTTATTAACTAATTTTGAGTCCTTTCATCATAATAGATCTATCTTGCATTAGGGTTTGCATGATTCATTTGCATGCTAGTTGTTAAATTTTGCATTCATAAAAAAGTACATTTTGCTTGCATTTTTAGCATCTAAATTCATTTCAATTCTATGAAATTCTACATTTTTCAATTAGGTCTGCATCATAGCACTTAGAAAACATCAAAATCCATCAAAAATTTCTAAAAATTCTAAAAAAGTCCATACTGGGACTCATTTGCCACCCTAGGCGAATCAGTCCCTTTTGACCCCTGAAACAACATTGTACAGAACTCAGAGCTCTATTTTTCAGCTTCTATTTGGTGCCTTAACCTACCTATATCAATTAGTTGCATTTTTGTAACATGCATTTCATAAAATCTAGCCTTAATTAGCTCATTTCATGCATGGTTTCACTTTCAAGTTTGCATTATCATCTTGTTACATATCATAATCAGTCAATTTTCACCTTTGAAATCTAAAACATTATTCTTCATTTGCATCTTTTCTTTCACATTGTTACATTTCAGGATTGTAGATTAATCATTCCATCATGTTTTCATTACAAAATTCTATATTTCTCATCTTGTATGTTCTCTTTTTAGATATTATTGCATGTGGTAAGCAACTTTTGTTAAAATCATATGAATATGAGGTCCTTTCCCCTCTCTTTTTGTTCGTCATAGATCCCTCTCATAGTTCCCCTTTTGTGGATGAGGTTGGTTTAGTGAAAGAAACCTTGGATATTCATAACACTTACATTTTTTCTTCTCCTATTATCTCTCACAGCTGTGAAGCAAATATTTTAGTGCTAGAAGAACCAATTGACGAGAGTTGTGACAATCTGAGTTGTTTTTCTCCTCTTACCTCTCCTATTAGACATAACATTACTAAAGAAGAGGACATCACACTAAGTAATCATGATGATCACACAACACAACATGATGATGAGACCATAGATTCATCTCCCAACTTCTCCCCTACTTGTGAGAATGTTTGTGATGAGGATATGTTGACATTAGATGATCAAATCTTTAAGACCTATGACAATCTCTTTATTTTTCTTCCCCTATTTTGGAAGACATTATTGGACAAAGGGAGGTAATCAAAGATAATCATGAGAATCTTCTTTCTCCCTTTCCTAATGTTTCCCCCATCCAAGAATACATACTTAATCAAAAGGATCCAATCATTGAAAAATAATAATGTGATGCTTTTTCTTCTCTTGATGCCTCTCCCACTTGTGATAAAGCTGATTTGCACATTTAAACCTTAGATGAACATATTACAAGCTCTCCTAGTAGAGTAGATAATATGGAACAAGAGAATGAGACATTACAAACACTGAATGATTGCATAAAGTCTTCCCCTAATCTCCCCATTATCAATAATCAAACACATTCAACCATTAATAACTCCCTTAGTTGTGATGAAGTTATTTTTGATGAACAAAACCTTAATTGTCATGAACATGTGGTTTGTTGTTCTCCTAAGAACTCTCCTTATAGGGAGGATATTATGACCCAAGACAAAGATAACATGCCCTTCAAAGAAAATGAATACTATCACTTGTTACATGATGTTAACATTATTCAACCTCAACTTATCCTTTATCCCCCTTCACATAGACCTCCACCTCAAAACAAACCCAAGTTTACTCGCTACCCACCTTCACACAAACAACAAACTCAAAATAAACCTCAATTTATTCTTTACCCACCTTCACATAAACTTTACCCCTCCAACCAACCCCGATACACCCTTTACCCCCCTCACACCAATGTATCACAACAATCTAGTAACGATATTGTTGCTCATACATATAACACTCGAAACAACCCGCAACCACCACAGCCAACCCCACCTTCTTTACCCTTATCTAATTTTCCTAGTGCTCCTCACTATAGCCCACACAAAAAGGAGTCTGATCTTGTTGAACAATTAAATAATACTCCTACCAAAATTTCCCTTTGGGATTTACTTCAGAACTCACCAAATTACAACAACATTCTTCAAATAGCCTTAAAAAAAATCATCGTTCCCCCTTGTACAACTCCAAATGATGTGGCAGCTTTAATTCATAAAATGAATCAAACTAATCTTGACATTACTTTCCATCAACATGAGCTCCCTCCTTTAGAGTTGCAAAAATAAAATGAATCTTTCATGATCATTACTCGATACAATAGGATAGGGATAAAGAGAACTCTTATTGATAATGGTTTTTCCCTTAATGTGTGTAGTGTGACTCTCCTTGATCGATTAGATGTTGATAGGTTACAAATAATACTTGATTTTGTATCTATTCAAGGATTTGATAATTCAACAAAGCAACTGCTTGGTGTAATCACTTTGCCTATTATGGTTGGGGTTATTACTTTTCAAACTCCTATTCATGTCATGCCTTATGATCTATCGTATAATCTTCTTTTAGGCAGACCTTGGATTCATGAGATGAATGCAATTCCTTCAACCCTTCATCATATAATGAAATATGTCTATAACAATAAAATTTATCAAGGTGAAGTAAATCTCAACCCTGAAAGTTTCTTGCACCTTGAAAAAGGAGCTACAAGTCCTCTCAAAACATTGATTCCAACTTCCAACATAGATCCTCTTGAAATTAAGCAAAACAATGAGGAATCAATGTCTAAATTATTTGGTAACGATTGGGGATCTTGAGAATTCACACCTTCATTTATGGGTGAGTACATATTCACACAAAAGAAAGATGAGAAACAAGAACAACCAACCATCATGTCAATGCAACATTTGGACAACCTTTCGAAAGCAACCACCTCAACCAGTTTAGAAAAAGATTTTATAAGTGTAGCTAGATCTACAAATTGTCCATCATGTTTTACTTGTGATTACCTTCAACTGTTCTAGTCATACTAATATTCCTTGAATCCAACCCTTTCATGTGCATCTTTCTGAGTCATATAGTTGGTTAGGAGTTATCATGTTTCTTATCATGAACATCACATCTTTCTTTTTTTGTACTGCAAGTGCTCATGTCATCTTTGTTTACTTCTTTGAGGTGGTGTCCTACCCTTGCATCTCCATATATCCTCCGAGCAAATAGATATTTAATATGAGCATTAAGTAGGATGCATTATTTATATTTGGATGTCTAATATGCCTGAGTAGTTATATGTCATATTAGAAAATTTGATTTAATGTATTTCTTAGTGAAATGAAGGAAATATCAGTTCCACCTTTTTGGAGATGGAACCTAGGGGATAAGGGCCTATTTCACTCTATTTCATTCAAGGAAACCCTCGAGATCTCAATCTAATGGTGCAATTAAGAGAAGGGGTCTGCTATAAGGTTTCCCTAGGGTGTGATTAAACAATAAAGGGGGTTCACCACTAAGAAAAGGTTTAGAAAGAAGGAAATGTAAATGATATGCAAAAGTAGCTATGTAACCTAGAATATAAAACTTCAAATTAGAATAATGAACTAAGAATGAACAAAGGTGCACCTGGAAAACTGAAGATGCTTGAATCAAGGTCTACAATCTCAAATTTTTGAATTTTAATGCACACTGGGACCCTTACGCCAATAGGAGAAATTTAGTCCTAGTTTAGGGTTTTGGGCCGAAGCCAAAATCTGCAATTGGTAAACCAGGATCTACAAAAAATGTCTAAAAACTGGTATATTGGGATGCATTTTCCAGTTGTGGCAATTTAGTCTCGGCATTAGGGTTGATCTAAAACTCTGATATCCTCTAGTGATCTTCTGTAGCTTCTCTCCTTTCTGATCTTTGAGTCTGAAACTTTGAATTCTGACCTGTAGGTGACTTTATCGTAATCTTGCAAGAAAGGTGACAACTTTGAAAACTTTCTCCAATCTTTCTCTTCAATGGATCTTCAACCTAAATCTACAAATTACACATCAAAGAGAGGGAAAAATGTTGTTTTATTAGTGGATAGGGGTTTTCCTTGGTCAAAGACCATTTTGGTAATCAAACCTTGAAATGAAATGGAAATAGAATGAAGGAATGATGAATGAAAAAATAAGCTATGTTGCAACTCACCAAACCCTTGAATAAGAGGCTGCAATCTTGTATGAAATGGCTAGCATGAATGTAGATCTTGACTCTTGATTATATGTTATGAATCTTGACTTGAATTCTTGCTTGAATCATAAGAACCTACATCACAAATGTTAGCTAAAAAACAAACATGATGCATGATGACTTTGACATGATGCTTGAATCTTGAATATAGCTCCAAAATTCTTGATAACCAACTCTTGAATGATCTTGATCTCATAAACTTTCTATAGGAATGCTTCATAAAACTTCTAGGAGAAAATATGTGAAATAACCTTGTATTTATACTTGTTTATGCCAAATTTCTTGAAATTACAACACTACAAGTTGGCATAAGATCTAGGACAATAAAATCCCGCCAAGAATTGAATTCAAAAAAGGTTCTAGTTAAAGTGGGACTCACACGCCAATTGTGGCGTATGAGTCCTAGTAGCTGAAACCCAGGACACAGATTTCTAGGAGTTTCTTGTTTAATGTGCAATTTGAAATCAAGTCCCAAGACCTAGGTGAGACTCATATGCCCAAGGTGGCATATGAGTCCCATATCACCAGATTTGGAACACATGGCCCAAAACATTGAATTATGATTGGTTATTTGCTGAGTGTTGGGATTATCCATAAAACAATGCATTAAATAAGGCTTATGGATGCAAAATAAGACCAATTAGAGCATAAAGAAGCCAAATTTTAGCAAGGAGGGCCCAAACAAGTGTGAAAATGTAGAGGGATACATTTTCCTACACTACACTTAGGATCATTATTTTATCTCAATATCTTTTACTTAGGTGTTGATTTCAAAATAAATAAATAAAATCATGTATTAGATCTTGATATGAACATTGCACATTTTACTAAGTAATTTTAAGGTCATTATAGAACCCCCAAATTAAAAATAATAATAATAAAAAGGTGAAATCATGCAAATTCTTAATCAAAGCATCTTGATTTTTTATTTTGAAAACAAGGATTTATGGATGATATGATTGATTTTGCATATAAAATCTAACGAAAGGGTAGAAAAAATTGTTAACAATTTAATAGAACTGAATAATTGGGATTCTTTAATCATTTAGAGTTTACAAACTTATTCATTGTGAAAACTAGTTACATATAAAAAAAAGAATTGCAAGACAATAACTACATTTAGATGTCCGAGGTCTATGATTGCATAAATGTATTGTCGATAAAATGCATGAAGGAATTGAATAGAAGACAAAAGATAATTCTATCATTAGCATGAAAGGATAATGAATGAATGATTTTTTTTTGTGATTTTTATCCTCGTTACTATCTTCTATGAGTGTTTTTATGAATGTCTTCTTTCTATGATTATCATGTGGGGTACTATATTCTTGAGTGCTTGTGGGAAGTTATCTTCCTGGATGGGTGTCGAATATGGGTATCAAGGAGCGTAGACCTTTTTTTCTAGTTTTGCTACTATTTAGCTATATACAACTATAAGCTTGGCCAAGTGAATGTAGACCATTGAAATATATAGATTTATTTTTATTATTTCTCTCTGCCATATCCCAGTATCGATCATAGCATGTTCTAGAGTGTTAGAAATGCATGTAGATATACTAGGCATGCACCAAATTTCATCTTGTACATCAATTTATTTTTGCTAAGCATCTCGTGCTAGGTTGGTGGTTTTTCATGTTAGGAAGAACTCTCTAGGGAAGCATAAGCTTTGTGGTTGGGCTGAAAAAGTGCTTGGGCCATGTTCTTATTTGTTGATTTGCAAATGACTATGCGAGAGTCGAAGGTGGTTAGAGACTTATTTATTTGCATCTCCACATTATTATTGAATTGATATTAGTATATGTACTTCTAGTTGTACATCTTTTGTGGAAGATTCTAGTATATTTGTATAATGTTTGTACTTTTATTATATTTTTATGACTTGGTGATGAACTTCCTAAGTCAATCTTTGTATTATTGAGTGATGACATGATATGTAATGATGCAATTCTCTTGAATTATTGTATATAAAATTGTTTCTTGTCAAATTATGGTTTAATTATTGTTATTTGAGATCCACGCTTTACATTTGGGATCTCTAAGAACTTATGTTTAGTCATGTGGATTTTAGTACTTGGTGCATAATCATGCAAGTACATATTTTGGTGAGTTAGTGTTTGAATCCTTGTTTGGGGTGCCTTGGGTGGCATTTAGTGAGTTTAATGTGAACCAACCTGTGTAGTGTGTGTGACGAGGAAGATTTCCTCTTAGACCTTAATTCTTTTGTCAGTGATGGATAAGATACCACTGGTTGATAGTCTCTTGAGTGGGAAATCATTACTCTTGTTGTGATGCTCACTGTGTGAGCCTTGGATGGGTCTTTGAATGTGTGTTTATGTTGTTGGTAACCAATATTTTTGCTTTTTTTTTCCATATAGCATGATATGATTGAGAGATGCCTTCTAGTGAGGGTTGGTTAGACCCTTGAGTACTCCTAGAGGTGCTTCCATGTGTGATGGAGCTATCTTGATATGCTTTGAATTCTACTAAGTTTGAATGCATGGTGACCCTTGACTAGTCTTGATTGTACCTATGTGTTCTCTTGGATGTATGTATAGTGATGCATTGACTAGAATTGGTGTAATGTTTTGACTCATGATAGAGTATTCTGAAATCCCTTACGCGACTTATGCATTGAAAGTATTGTGAGTATGCTTGAATTGTAAAATGTCTTGTTTGATAATATTGCCTATGATGCATTATCCATTGTATTCTTAGAGAATTATCATCATATGTGTGAAGGGATTATGTTAGTGCATGGATGGAATGTAGCAGTATCATAATAAAAATTTTGGGTCAATAATTTATGTTCTCAAATCATGTTGTCCTAAAAATTCTCATAAGAACCTAGATGGGTATTTGGAATTATTTTCCTCTTGCATAAAATGCATGGTTAAGTGTCATGCTTATTAGATCAATATTATGTTAATTGTCTTGAAATATCAATTTTGGTGCCCCTATATATATATATATATACCTTCTTGCATTATGATTTGATCATGTTGAAATGCAACATATGAGATAGTATGGTACTCATTGTGCTTGGTTGAGTAAATTGGTGGATTATGTTTGTGTTGTATTTGAGCATAATATCTCTAATACACTTTCAAAGTAGTGCCCCAAGGTGTTGTGAGTCGTCACTCCCTCAAATGTGGCTAAATTTAGTCACACAGTTCATGTGTTTTGTGTTTTCACATAACTTGATGCTTTATTTGGATTATTAATAAACCCTCTCGTTGTACTCATGGATCAACATCAAATTTTTAATTCTTTATGAACAGAGTAGTCACCTATATTTTTCATCTATTTATTTTGTGGCCCTCGATCACACTCGATTTATTGTTTCATTGTGCACATTTTATGATTTACTGTTGGGATTGATAATTCTTCCTTTTGGGTTGTCTTTTAACTTTGTGGTGGGTATTAGATAAATGTTTGAAATTGTCGGTCATATTCTCAGTAATGTGTTGTTCCCTATCATGTTCTCAACAAACCTCTGATAGAATGTGTAAGGGATTAGATGGTGAAGAGTGTGCTAAGTCTTGGTATTCATGTTGATTAGAATAAATTGCATCAAGAATATTATACTAAAAAATGGATTTAGTGAAATGATTGTATTCATATGGTTTCCCACTTGGAAGTGATTTTGATATGTGTAAATATCCTTGTGCTTGTAATTGAGTAAAGTGTATTCAAATATTTTTTTGAAGTGTTTATGGAACTATATGATCTTTGAGTGAATTTAAATATGTGGCTATTTGTGTCTACAACATTTTTGAATATGTGTTCTAGTAGATGGACACATGTGATTAACTCATCAACTGGATGTATTCTTAATATTATGTATAATATGTTATTTTATATATATTTACTCTTGTTAAGTTTCCAGTTGAAGCTATTTGATGAATTTTGGGAAGTTTTTCTTTGGTCAAAATTAATGGTGATCTCAGCATAAGGCTAGAAGAAGATGTAGTTCTATTTGAGGAATTGGATATTTTGTGAAATCATATAGGTTGAATCTTGTCGTTATTGTTGGTCTTCTTTTCAATAATGATTTATTTGATCTCGTTGGGTTGTTTTGGTAAGTGTCATGATAGAGAAGATTTGAATCTTGCTTCTATTCCTTGTGTTCAATTGCTTAAATTGCTAAGCCTCGATGTTTGGGGATTGCTTGTGCCTTTTAAAATAATTTCCTAGAATCTTGCTTCTATAGAACCTTGATTTGTTCTTAGTTGAGCTTGCAGATGGTGGACCTAATTTTTGGTTCGCAACATCAAGTGTAAGGGCAGCCAGTGAGGATAATGTGATGATCACTAAGATGGTTGAGTACCTAATGATTGGTTAAAATGAATTTCAGGTGGAAGAATTCAGTACCCTTCTAGAGTTGCATGTAATATGTTGGTGCCTAGAATTGGTAATAATATTGATTGGTTAAGTAATGAATGTGGATAAATATGATTTAGATTAGGTGGCATTCTAAATTCTTGAAATTTAAATTGAAATAGAAGTTGAAATAAAAATTGAAATTGAAAACTGAAATTGATGGTTAGTATGGATGCTTAGAATTGGAATCTAAAAAGTCATCATGTTATTACTATGAGCTAAATTTATTCAGTGAGGTAGGTGTGGGTGTACATGTTGCCCGTGTTGTTTTATTGGATGTGGAATCAACTGTCATTGATTATTTTTCTCGTGACCACTGCAATATTGGTAAGGAGATAGTGGATCTGTGTCTAGATTGAAAATGAAAGCTGACAAATCGCAAGCTAGGAATTTCTGGCTAATTTTCTTTTCCAGGCTATGTATGACCATGCTCATAAATAGGTATGTTGTCCTATGTTCTTGTATGTGAATTAAACAGTGTTTCTTTGAGAAAGGATAAAATCATAAGATAGAATATTAGTAATTTTGAAAACATAAAGAATTTGAAACGAAATGCACCAGCTCAATAATCTAGCGTATGACCTTTGAAAATTTGAGTGAATTAATTTAAGGTCTACCAAACTATGTTTTTAATTTGTCAATGTAATCTTCCTTTTAGCTTATAATGCGCACCTTATATTAGAGACACACAAGTATAGATATGAGATAGGTGATAATTGGGTCATGATAACCTTACACCTTTGAAAATAGCCTGTAGAAAGGAGTAAGTTCTAAATGGATTCTTGTGGTATTTTTGCTTTTTAATATAGTTGAAGTTGGGGCAGTAATGTAACATAAATACATGGAAAGACCATTGTCTTCTATTTATGAATAATCTCCTGCATCAAAATTTATTTCCACTATCGAACTCATGCCATTTAATAGCATCATATCTATTTTGTGCATTATTCTAATGTCGCTCTTTTAGAATCTACATGTTTTGACTAGTGTTCTCACCCATTTAAGTTTCCACATTAGCTTGAAATAGTTTAGCTCTACTTTCATTGTGATATACATTTGACACAAACCATTTTTTTATGTCAAAGTGATTGCTATAGAGTGTCAATATTGTTTCCTAGGTTATATAGTTTCTCTTTTTTTAAAAGCCTATGTTAATTTGTCTTGCACTTGGAAAACATAATCATGTCTTACAAAATTCATTTAAATCCACATTTTAAGTAGCAAGTTGACTGTCAAAACCTGAGTACCTTTGTTTTTAGAAGTTTTCCTGATATAACCTTTATCGAACCTATATTAGGTGTAGATGTTCTTATATAATCAATTTCTGGAGTTCATATAAATCAACTCATTTTCATATTCTTTTAACAAGAATGTACCTGCAAAGGTTGTCGAGTTTGTTTTTGAGTAACTCATTGCTTTCTTCTTTTTGCATACAACATTTCAAGTATATTTGTCATCTTTGGCAACAAAAATAGGGGACCCTATGGCTACCTTCATCTTTTATCTTTCAGTGCATCTCTTTTGTGAAACTTAAATGCAAGTTTTCAGGGTGTTTTGTAGGTTAGTCTAATTTGTTTGGTTGGTTGGATTTACATAACCCTCAATGCCAGTGCCAACCTCTTTACTTCTAGATACTTTTGATAGTTTAGTCTTGGCCAAATCCATTTAATTGGCATTTTATAAGTGTAGCTAGATATATAAATTATCCATCATATTCTTCTTGTGATTGCCTTCAATTGTGCTAGATGTACTAATATTCCTTGAAGCCAACCCTTTTATGTACATCTTTCTAATTCATATAGTTGGTTGGGAGTTATCATGTTCTTATCCTAAATGTCACATCCCTTTTTTTGTACTACAAGTGCCCATGTCATCTTTTTTTTACTTCTCCAAGGTGGTGTCTATGCCCTTGCATTTGCATATCTCCTCCAAGAAAATAGATATTCAATATGAACATTAATAAGATGCATGATTTATATTTGGATGTCTAATATGCTTGAGTAATTAGATGTCATATTAGAAAATTTGAATTAATGTATTTCTTAGGATCATTATTTTATCTCAATATCTTTTACTTAGGTGTTGATTTCAAAATAAATAAAAAGATTGTTTATTAGATCTTGATAAGAACGTTGCACAATTTACTAAGTAATTTTAAGGTCATTATAGAACCCCCAAATTAAAAAATAATAACAAAGGTGAAATCATGAAATTTATTAATCAAAGCAACTTTATTTTATATTTTGAAAACAAAGATTTATGGATGATATGATTGATTTTGTCACGACTCCTCCTCTGAACTGCATATTCTGATAGACTTCAATGCTAAAAAAAAAAAAATCTAATAAAGATCTTTGAATGGAAAGCAATCGTATTCATCAACTGTTCTTGAGTCTCTTATGGAAACCTCTTTGCATTTGCTGTTGAATTTCTTGCAAAACAACTCACAAGCTTATTATATGTTCCCGCTTTTTGGAAAACATGTCTATCAAAGCATTTACAAATATACTACCTGCCAAGACCCCTTCCATGGTTTCTTCATGGAGCTTGAAGCCCCCAATTCAGCATAGGAAGGTTGGACGTTGGCAAAGGTTGTGAAAGTTCATTTTTACGCCTGCCAATTACATTTGCTTGAAATTTTCTAAAGCCTTTTCAACAAATTCATTCCTCTTAATTAGAGCATTTTATGAGAACATAAATTTCCTTTAGGCTTCTGTCAAACAGTTCATGTGTTTTTCTTCCCTATGCTCGACTTTTTGTTAAGACCATGGCTTCTTTGAGGCACTTGATCAAATAGCTCATGGGTCTTATTCTTGCTTCCACATGGTGAACACCCATACAAAAACACTAGATTTGCATTTGCAAATTAAAAATTAAAAATTGATCTCAATATGTATTTGAATCCTCTGGTCATGATTTACCCAAACTTTCTTTAAATAAATTGATATACCCACATCTTTTTTTTCTACGAATAAGTCAACTTAATTGATGAGTTTTCCCAAGGGATAGCACATAATTGTTATGATTTGTATGAGATTATGAGTTAATTCCATCCTTTATTCTTAATAAATAATTCAATGAATCACACTTAGATTATCCACATAGTAAACCATTAAGATAATCATTTTTTTGAATATTCAATGAGTCGTACTAATGGGTTGTTGAATGCAATCTATTATAGATAGGGGTTTTTGGGAGTTATGGAATGAGTTGCAATAATTAATTAGTATTTTGTGACTTGAAAGTGTTGTTCAAGGTTGACACTTGTCAAATGAGATTTTAAATGTTATTTTGTTAGAGGGAAGATTTACTTTAAATCTTATAACGGGAGGTGATCTTGGTAAATTAAGTTTCTTGGTGGTTTTTTTACTTAAACTTCATAAACTAGATGGTTCATTTGAGTTTTTGTTTCAAAATATTTACTTATGGGAAATAAAAATGAAGGATTTAAAATTCTCTCAATATAAAATGTATTTAAGTGGAGCTAAACCATTTAAGGAGGTCAAAACCTTAGTGACTCTCCTACCCATATACCATTCATGTATGGATCATGATTATTCCAACCTCCTTTTTCCCATACTAATATAATATTACTAATTGGGAAGATTTGTGATCAATTTAAAGGGGCACACAATAAATCATTTATAAACTATTTGGAAATTAGTAAAAAGAGAATGTGGAACATATAATTTTAATGACATCGATAAAAATTGACATGACATAATTCTTGATATATAAACGAATAAAAGGTTGTGAGCAATGGATTGAATAAGATGGTGCATTTATTAAAACCTTGATCTCTTTTATAGAAACCCTTGTACTTTTATAAATATCTTTCGAATAAGTCTTGGGTCATTGTAAAGGGATTGTCTTTAGATGTTATGAATGAATTTAATCAATTTTAATATTGGATTTGATAGATTCATGTACTATCATACTTAAGAGTATGTTCAACCTCATTCAAGATCTTATTTGACTTATTTATGATTGAATATTTGATACTCTTCTCAATAATGCTTAATCTTTATTTTTGTCTTATTTCACTTTAGTAGGTTATTTGGTAATACTTCCTACGAATGGATATTGTTGAAATTTTATAAAAGGTTAATACAAAATGCTTATTTTTCTAACAATGGTACTCAAACTATTCTTAGATTTGAATCTATTCTTGAACAATTCATATTTGGGGAGTTATGCTATAATAAATATTACTAACGTCATTATGTATGTCAAATTTTATGAGCTTTTCTTATAAAGATTAATTATGCTAGATATAGCTTGAAACCCTAAGAAAAGAAAGGAAAAACAAAACCAGCAGCGTTCGGTATTAATGATGCCTCTGGTTCAAGTTTATGGGTAATGTCATCGCGCTTGAGCTACTGCATCTAGAGCCTAACACAACTGCAATAACGACGTCTATGGCATCATCCCTATAAATCATTGGGGAGAAATAAGGGACATTGGTTGAATAATCCAAAGGGAGGGAAATCCCCTTTGGAACGATAACCTAACAAGATAATAATGAAAATGAATCAAATCCGCTAGTAACAACCTAGAAAACCCAAAGTATGAATTTTATATGGCGCAACATAGTTCGGATTTGAAATTATTTTTATCAATGCATGTTAATTATGAAATTGTCAAACGGGACAAGGGTGACAAATATCAATAGGAAATAGGTTAGATGAATGTTATTAGATAAACAATTAATGGTCAAGACAATCATTTATTAATGCTTCCCTTCATGGGTAGCAATCATAGAGGAACTGTCTGGGGGAAATAAAAACCCTAGAAAGGGTTGCGTACCCACTTTATATCAATTCACATAAACATAGTCTAGAAAATAGAACTACATTTTTTACACCTTGATCCCGTTTGGAAGCAGGGAATGTAGGCAGTCTAGGAAATGAAGAATGCTCCTAGTACTCAGGTGTTCAAGAATGGGGTTTAGGGTTAGAGAGATCACATAACTAGTTATAAGAGATAATCAACTAAAATATATACAACTATACTCGAAAGAATCTTGCATGGATTGCTTGATTCCCCGAGGCCCTTAGGCCAAATTCCAAGGTGGGTTTCAAGTTTAGAATTACAATTTACATGCCTCTGAGGACAACGACCTTGGTACACTTTTAGTAGAAAGTGTGGTCATCAAGGAAGTGACTCAGGCTCTGGATGATCCTGATGAGTCCAAGACTCTGGCCAGAGCACATACCTATCGTATGATAGATGCCTGCCTCATTTAGGCGGATGCCTATTCTGAATATATGAATAGATGTATCCCTATTCCATATGAATAGATGAGGTGAATTCATGTTTCGTAAGAACAAATGTTATACCTATCCTGTATGGATAGAAGTTCCCGAGTATACTTGTAAATGAGTACATGAACACAAAAAATAAATAGAGGTGTTTTTGGGTCAGAATTAATTGGGTCTTTACAGATTTTGCATATAAAATCTAACAAAAGGGTAGCAATTTTTTATTTTTTTATTTTTATCAAAAGGCTATAAGCAAGTATATATTATATTGATATATAAGATATTGTAATTACAAAGATGTCAAAATATTCTGACATTTGTTTATCAGGAATGACTGTGCTTTCTAATGTCAACTTGTTTGTCCCTATTAGTCAACAAAATTCTCTTATTACATCGATATCTATTAGCATTATAGCAAAAGAGGGCTGCTCCACACTGTTTATCAACTTTTATTTGCTATCAACCATTTTCAAAATAGGAAACTTACTATCTATATTCTACCCTATATAAGCATATCAACATATATATTATCTCCAACATCACCATTGCCATTTAAATATTTTCTCCTTCTACAGTAATACCACACACCAAATTTTCTCCAACTTCACTGATTCCATGGCTAACTGTGAATGATTAAAATTTGTCTAACCTCAAGGAGGTTAGGGGAAAAGTCCATTCCTATACCCTGGGTCAGCAGAGTAGAAACTCGCACACAATATAACTGACCCTTGCCTTTTCCCACTACGAAGCAGAGTTGAACATGTGACCTCGAGGAATGCAAACCCCAAGCCCCAACCAACTTTGCTACAAGTGGCGGCTTCAAAATTTATCTAACCTCAAGGAGGTTAGGAGCAAAGTCCATTTCTATACCTTGTGTCACCAGAGCAGGAATTGGCACACAATATAATTGACCCTTGCCTTTCCCCACTACAAAGCAGAGTCGAACTTGTGACCATGAGGAATGCAAACCCCAAGCCCCAACCAACTCTGCTACAAGTGGTAGCTTAAAATTTATCTAACCTCAAGGAGGTTAGGGGCAAATTCCATTCCTATACCCTGGGTCAGCAGAGCAGGAACTAGCACACAATATAACTGACCCTTGCCTTTGCCCACTATGAAGCAGAGTTGAACCTGTGACCTCGAGGAATCCAAACCCCAAGCCCCAACCAACTCTGCTACAAGTGGCAGCTCCCTAAAAATTTATCCAACCTCAAGGAGGTTAGGGGAAAAGTCCATTCCTATACCCTGGGTCAGCAAAGCAGGAACTGACACACAATATAACTGACCCTTGCCTTTTCCCACTATGAAGCGGAATCAAACTTGTGACCTCGAGGAATGCAAAACCCCAAGCCCCAACCAACTCTGCTACAAGTGGTGGCTAAAAATTTATCTAACCTCAAGTAGGTTAGGGGCAAAGTCCATTCCTATACCCTAGGTTAGCAGAGCAGGAATTGACACACAATATAACTGACCCTTGCCTTTTCCCACTACGAAGCGGAGTTGAACATGTGACCTCAAGGAATGCAAACCCCAAGCCCCAACCAACTCTGCTACAAGTGGTGGCTTAAATTTTATCTAACCTCAAGGAGGTTAGGGGCAAAGTCCATTCCTATACCCTGGGTCAGCAGAGCAGGAACTGAAACACAATATAATTGACCATTGCCTTTGTCCGCTACGAAGTGGAGTCGAACTTGTGACCTCGAGGAATGCAAACCCCAAGCCCTAGCCAACTCTGCTACAAGTGGAAAAAACACATCATGAAAACTAGTTACATAAAATAATTAAATTGAATAATAAACTTATTCATCATGGAAACTAGTTACATATCAAAAAAAAGAATTGCAAGACAATAATTGCATTTAGATGTCAGAGGTCTATAATTGGATAATTTTAGTGTCGATAAAATACATGAATGAATTTAATAGAAGATAAATGATAATTCTATCATTAGCATGAAACGATAATGAATGAATAATTATTTTTATGTGATCTTTATGCCCGTTACTATCTTTTATGAGTTTTTTTATGAGTGTCTTCTTTTTGTGATTATCATGTGGGTTATTGTATTCTTGAGTGCTTGTGGAAAGTTACCTTCCTGGAGGGTAAAAGCACAAAGTTGTGTCACACTTTCAGCCAACTTATCAACACAACTGAATTTAAGTATTTCTAACTAAAGATTAGTTTAGGTCAAACATTTGATCTAGTAAGATTCATTCTAGCTAAGTTAGATACTTACACAAATTTTTCAACTAAAATTGTTGGCAAAAAGTATATGGATCACCACTGAAAAAACTGTTGGCTAAAAATATATGGATCACCACTTTGAGTCTAATTTACCAAAAAATTAAAATTATTTGAAAAAATTAAAGTTTCAATAACTCCTACTAATGTAAACAACATTTAAAAACAATAAAAATACCCTTTTTGTAGATCCAAAGTGTAGTTTTCAAAAATATATTTATTTTAATAGTTTTATTATTATTATTATTATTATTATTATAATATACTAAAAGTATGTTATTAGCACAAAATATTAGGTTGATTACCATGCCAAGTAAAATTACTAAAACTTATTTAAAAAATTAAAAAAAATGATGCACTAGATAAAAGAATCTATTTCAAGATGGTATAAAAAAAAATCATTTTAGATAAATATTTAATATGAAAGTTGACGTCCAATGAAAACAACTATTTTTTTATTCACACACATTTTAATTTTTATTTAAAAATATATATTTATCAAAATTGGAAAAAAAATATATCCATGAACTAAAGTTTCAAGTTATAAATAAACATAAAAAATTTGAAAGAAAAAAGAAATTACTATAAAAATTTTGACGTCTCATGCAACTTCATTTTTCACCATTTTATCAGCAACTAAATTATAGTGTTAATTTATTAAAAACTAGTTTAAAATAAATTTTTATTTAAAAAAAAAAATACAAACATAAAATATACTAAAAAATACATATTTTACTAGTTTGCATCATTTCAAAATTCAACATATATGTCACTTTTTATTGATTCAAGTTTAAAAGTTGGATCAGTGTTGGTCGTTTCCTTTATAAAGTGTGACACAACTTTGTGCTTTTACCTTGGACGGGTGTCGAATATGGGTATCAGGGAGCATAGATTGCTTTTTCTAGTTCTACTACTATTTAGCTTTATACAACTATATGCTTGGCCAAGCAAATGTAGACCATTGAAATAGATGGATTTATTTTATATTATTGCTCTCTGTCATATCCTAACATCGATCATAGTATGTTCTAGAGTGTTATAAATGCATGTAGATATACTAGGCATGCACCAAATTCCATCATGTGCATCGATTTATTTTTGCTAAGAATCTTGTGCAGGGTCGGTGGTTCTTCATGTCAGGAAGAAATCTCTGTGGAAGCATAAGCTTCGTGGTTGGGCGAAAAAAAGTTCTTGGACCATGTTCTCATCTACGGACTTGCAAATGACTATGTGAGAGTCAAAGGTGGTCAGATACTTATTTATTTGCATCTCCACATTATTATTGACTTGATATTGGCATATGTACTTCCAGTTATACATATTTTGTGGATGATTCCAGTATATTTGTACAATGTTTATACTTTCATTATATTGTTATGACTTGTTGGCAATGAACTACCTAAGTCAATATTTTTATTTTCGAGTGATGACATGATATGTAGTGATGTAATTCTCTTGAATTATTGTATATAAAATTATTTCTTTCCAAATTATGGTTTAATTATTATTATTTGAGATCCACACTTTACAATAGGCCTAACTTTCTTTGAGATTCATTCTCTCGCATGATAAAACAAGGCTTTTTGCATGTCAAGTATGAATAAGGATACTCCTATTTGTTTCTAGAGTCAAATTCCATGCAATAGATACGATGCCACCCTAGTTCTTCATACCTTGGTGCATAGTGTCTACTTTCTATATTAAAATAAATATTTCTCTCTACATTTTTTAGCACAACTAAAAGAAAAATAAAAATCATCTTTCCCATCCCATTTTCTAATAAAATCCAAAATCATCTCAATAACTATAACTATAACTTTCATCAATACTTGATCAACATCATTAATTTATCCATCTGTCTATCTATTCATCTATCCATTATTATCCAAATTCTATCCATCTATCCATCATTATCCAAAATAATTTCTTCTATCCTACTCATCATACTAACTATTCTATCTAGGTATCATAACATAAACCAAAAATATCCATCGCATCCTGCATACACAAATAATTAGTACCATCATAACATCATGCATCTTGCATCCATAACCATAGCGTCATAATTATAGAGTCATCATATAGTAATCATATACATCATCAAAAATGCCAAAAATACATTGAATTACATCATGTCATCATCTAATCTAAGCATCATCATAATCCATCCATCATATATCATCGAATCAAATAGAAATCATTAGATGTATATATCAAATCATATAGACATACATCACAAAACATCACATCATAGCCACACCAAAATATCATCTCATCTCACATATACATCAAAAAATATGTCATGACACAAGTCCATATATACAAATTTATATATAAGGGTTGTGAAGAGCAATGAATATACATATGCATTTGTTTACAGGAAAATAAAAAAATATATGTCTACATCAAAAATATATGTACATCATATACAAATACGATGCTACATGGAAATCCCTCTCTCCTCTTGACCAAGAGAAGGTGGATGGGGAGGAACAACCTGTTGAACTACCTATTGTGCCCTTGGACCCTGTCTTATTGACTACACTAGTGGCGGTGGAACTAAAGTAAGACACCCTATCGATCCTCCATTTAATCTACCAATTGATCCTCCATCTCACCCTATCAGACTCCTCACCGAGAACCTAGGTTCTCTCCTATTGTATGACACCACTACCTCATATAATGTGTGGTAATATATGGCCTCCTCTATTAACCTCCACATATCCTCTGCATACCTATCCATCAATACTCCACCCCAACCCATCTCCTCTAGTTGTTGGTGAAGTTATCTCTTAGCATCCCTCTTAGTTTTAATTTTTGCTAGTTGTGCATTCATATGTCTCAACTTTGTCTCAACTTTGTCTCAACCTACTATTGTCGAGCTACCTCAATATCTTTCTCAACTATCCTCTATACTAGTTGTACTAAGAAGTTATCCCTCTCTACCCAATATCCACCCATCTCCCTTTGGGCCTGGTCCCACTCTAATAGTGTGACTCCAAGCCACACACCCATACCCTCATCATCCCCCTCACCTCTTTTTCCATCATGTCCCACCTCTACTAAACCCCTATGACCATTGTCTCTTCTACTACCTCCCTATGATCAAGTCCCCTTCCACCCCTCCATTATTTCCACTGGCTACCTATACTCGCTGCTTCACGCTATGAAACCTAGCTGGCTCAAAATCTCATCTAGGTCTCCTCACTACCCTGCCATATGGATGGGTGAATATCAAGAGATATTATAATTCCCACCATAAGTCATAGTTAGGGGTAGTCCTCACATCCTCCATCACTATTTTTCATGCCCACTACATGAGCACCAAGATAACAAAATATACAACTATCACCTGAGGGACTACCAGAGCCCCCCAATCACCAATCTTTTACTGAGTGTGAGCAAACATGACCATCTCTTGAGGCACACCCAAAGTCTCCCCAAAATATCTTTTGAATATGTTTGGAAGGTATCTCTCAATAATACGGGGAGTCTCTCCAATGAGCTATCATGTCTTTTGATACAAAGGAAGATGCATAGCACAATCGTCTTAGGCCTCACATAGCATCCATGGCCTCCATATGTAAGAACCCATATCATTGATGCATTACATCTAGTATTCTATATCTCCCAACTAGTGTTGAGTCAAAATAGCCTCATAGAAGAATACATATGGATATCTAACTCGATGAGTAACCTCTCCCAATGGTCGAGTAACAACAATATGCTCCCATACCCAAACACAAAGCAATATCACTCCTATTGATAAAATAGTAGCATGTCTATATACCACCTGGTGCATATCATAATATAGGAGAGTCAGTACACATGACCCCCAAGCATAGACAACTCATTTTATAAGAATATTGTCAAGGAAACTACCCCATCCAATTAAAAATCCACGTGATCGATAATTACCTGTACAATAACCCCTAAAATCAAACCTCCTAGAACTAAGGGAGAATCATCATATATCCCTACTCCTTGTCTCAATTCCATCTCGCCATCCTCGATATCAATATTATCATCCTAAAAAACTCAATGTATAGCCTCCTCACCAGTCTCAATATCATATACCACCCAATCACCATAAATTAGGATCCTCATAATCCTCCATACATCCTCAAGGGTGATCATACCCTCCCCAATCATAAACATGAAAGGAGACCTCTCATTGTGCCACCTCTCTATGAGGACAGTCATAAAATCCTTGTGTTCTCTACTCTTGGGCATGAATGTAATATGATATAATCCTAATACACTAAGGAACTCAATATCTAGCTCACTCAGATGTCCAATCCTCTACAAAATGGTAGGACAAAGCTACCTCGACATAATCAGATCTAAATTAGCCTACAAATATAGTGTGCACAACATCAATTTGTCAAAATATCAATAAAAATCCAAAAATCACAACTTTCTATTTCAAATGTAAGCTTACAATGATTTTTCTAGTCATTTGCAACCATAAAAATCAAATGAGTCAAAATATCAAATCAATTGCGATCCTTTTTTCAAAAGTGTTGCTTTACCAAAATAAAATGCGAGCATTTTTTCAAAGGCATCGCAACATCTAAATCAATTACAACCAAAAAATAAAATGGGTCACAATTTGAAAATTGTGACCCAAAAAAGCCAAATGCATCGCATCACACACCAAAAGCATCCCATCGAGTTTCAAATGCATCGCTTCGTGAAACAAAACTTTTGATTTCCCACCTTCAACTAGTAATTAATGCACTAAAATCAAAAGTTAAAGATGAAAGGACTAGATACATACCACATGAGGTGCTTCAACTAACCTTTTGTACTATCAAACTTGATCTACATAGTGAATCATATGTGAAACACTAGCCATCTTTGCAATAGCTTCACACTCAAATCTCTCAAAGGGCTCTCAAATATCTAAAATAGGAGGGTGCAGATGAATATAAAATCACACCCCAGGGTCTATAATATAAACTTCCAAACCCTATATTCCTCTCATCCCACCCATGGCATCCCATTTTCATTATGACCTAACTTTCTTAATCAGTTTCATCACCAACCTAAGTTTGATTTTCATCCCCATCTTCACTAAACCTGTCCCATTTTTTTGTTGTGAGCCTGACCCAATTTTTTTTTTTTTTCAACCAATCTCTCAAAGGAGAAACCTACCATCAAACCATCATCCCTTCATCTGTTGGGGTACAATGTGGCATCTTTTCACCAATTTTTTCTATATCAACAACATGTCTTTGAAACAACACAACAAAGTACATTGTCTCAAAGAGGGGTAAAATGTAGACATCTAAAAATGTTTAACACATTCTTCTAATTCATCATTTCTCATCATCATCATCACTCATCACCCCTTTTGTCACTATTAATTAAATAATTTTCAATTATTTGATTAAACTAACCAATTTCCCTCCATTAATTAAATAATTTTGAATTATTTAATTAATTAATCATTTTTCCTCATCCACTTTATTTAAATAATTTTTAATTATTTAATTAGTTAATTATTCCTCCAAAAATAAATAAATTCATTCATTCATTTAGTTTTCACATTCCTCTAAAAATAAATACAATCATTATTTTATTTCTTTCCTAATAATAGCATTTTCTTATCTTTAGTTTTCTAATCATAAATATAGTGAACTCTCCTAAATCTAGTGACTTTGATAAATTTAGTAAGGGAACTGAACTTTTCTCCACTCCATCTCTCCATGCAATCCCATGTATGATACTCCTAATCTCTCATCAATCTTCATATGTTGATCTCATCTTGCATCTCACACCATTGATCTCATATCCTGAAAACCTCTAAATCAAACATCTTTTGATCATTCAAGGGATCCTTGAATCAGTACCCAAACTCTATTGATTTTACATCTTTATTTTGCACAACAAGGTTATGCCAAGTTTATGAGCAATCCACATACATACTTAAAAAATAACAATTCTTATACTTTTGACAATGGAGAAAGGTTAGGCATTTTCAGGTGAGGTAGAGTAGATTAGATTAGGTTTGATTTACGTTAATTTTGATTACTTTCATTTGAACTGAGCACACACTTCATTGGTAATAGGTTTATTCAATCATTGGATTAGGGATTTATTGATTTTATTTTCTATTTGCAATTTGAATCCATTTGATCATTCTCCAATTTATTGATATTCACAATAACATAACCTGCGTAGTCAATATTCCTAGGATACCAACTTTAGAGAATAAATGTTTAAGAGGTTCAAACTTGATGATGACATGAGCTTTTGAATAAAGAAGATAATGTCTTAACTTCTACATTACAAAAATGAGTAGAATATTTTCTTTCATAATGAAGTAAAGTTTGACTTATATAATATACTACCCTTTCCTTACCTTCATTATCATGTTGATCCAATAAGGTTGCCAAAGCATGAGGTGAAGTGGATGTATAAAGAAGAAAATTTTTCCCTTGAATGGGAGGCATCAAAATAGTAGGATTAGCCAAATAAATTTAAAAAGAGTTAAAATATTTTTAAAAATTCTCATCCCATTGAAACCTTACATCTTTCTTAAGAAGGTGTGTAAAGGGGAGGTTCTGATCAACCAATTGAGAAATGAACCTTCTTATGGCCTGGATATTCCCTTGAATACTTCTAAGTTGAGAAATATTTTTATGTGGAGGCATGTTTACAATGTGTTTATCTTATTAGTATTAACTTTGATTCCACGATAAGAGACAATATATCACAAAAAATTTCCTATGTCAACACCAAAGAACACTTAAGTGGATTTAGTCTCATTTTTTCAAGTCAAAGCCAATCAAAGATAAGAAAAAGATTATTTACATGATCTTCATGAGTTATAGACTTAGCCAAGATTTCATTGACTTAATCTTCAATAAATTTATGAATGAATTCATGAAATATAAGGGTCATTTCTTATTGGTAAGTTGTGTCAACATTCTTTAACTCAAATGAAATGATCACATAACAAAATATATCCCAAGGGGTAGTGAAATTTGTCTTAAATTGATCTTCTAGGTTAATAAGGATCTGGTTATATCTTGAGAATTCATCCATAAAACAATGCAATGCATGACTTATTGAGTCTGCAATCATATCAATATTAGGAAGTGGAAATCGTCTTTAAGAGAAGCTTTGTTTGAATCATGAAATCAATGCATGAATGAGTATGGTTATTAGGTTTTACAATAGCTACAATATTCAAATTCTAAGGGGATTAATCAATAGGATAGATAAAACTAGCTTTAAAATATATTATATCTCAGTATTTACCATTAAAGCAACCTTAGGATGCATCTTTCAGGTTTTTTGTCTAACAGGCTAGGAATTGATATACAACACTATGTTATGGACAAAAATAGAAGTATCTATACAAGGCATATCCTTGTATGACCAAGCTAACATATTCAGAAAAGAAAGTAAAATATTTGAATGTGACTTTTTTTCTTTAGAAGAAAAATATATCCCAATTTGAATTATTTTATCTTGAGAAGAAGGATCCATAGGGACATCAATAGTGTCTACCAAAAAAAGAGTATTGTGATCCAAAGGATCAAGAATTTTGAAATCCGTATTAGTGTTAGAATTTGAATTTTTTTCACCTGAAGACATGATGGACTCACCAAAATATTCTTGAGGATTCAAGCAATAAGGTAATCTATGATCATGGTGAAAGGAATGTATATTAGAATACACCACAAAAATTAGATAGAGTGTCCTCTATAGAGAAAGCATCTAGAGGAGGTATATATGAATATACGCTATCTGTAATAATTTCAAGATGAATCAGAGAAAGTGAAGGAGAATCTAAATAAATCATATTTTTATTTAATGAAGGTTTTAGCTTAGATTGAGAAGGGTGATATCCAAGACCATTATTAGAGCTCTATGTGGATTTTTCTCTAATGGGATATTTATACCCTACTCCTTACGACCACAACAATTGTGATTATAACCTACCTTAGAAATAATATTAAAACCCCTACCATAATGTGATTTCAACTCCTCAAAAGGAGGATCACCATTAGTGGCATAGTCAATATAAGAAGTATAATCATATGTATCATTTTTCATTTCTAGAAGTAGATGGGATTACATCTTCTATACAATATGAAAATTATATTTGTGAAATGACAAAGTGAGTTGGGTTAAATTTATAATATTTTCCAAAAAGGGATGGTGTAAATTATAGTCAGCCATAATCATCACCAAGACATACATTAGAATGCAATGAATAAAGTGAGTTAGCATCATCATTAGAAGCTGGAGTTAATTGTGGTGTAATAAGTTTTGAAAACGATGGAGCCAAATTTTTAAGATTGGGAGAAGGATTTGACAAGTGACCAACATCAACTTTTTTATAGTAGCTAAAAGCATTTGGGTCAACTCGTATTATTAATTTTTTTTATTACTAATAAATTTATTAGATTGATGCAAGTTATATGTGATTGCACCCATAATGTATATCCATGATTGGCCTTAAATAAGGTTGTATGATAAGTTATTTGGCATAACATATACCAGGATGGGTAGGGGTCCTAGTTGCATAGGAAAAATTATAGTTCCTAAAGCCTGTCGTCCAATATTAATAAACCTGTGAATGGAAAGAGATGCAACAATAAGAGAATAGATGTCTATTTCAAGATGAGGGAAAAAACACCATCACAAGATCAATGAGGGTGTGTATGATACCTATATTGTTCGCAACAATAATTATCATGAGTAGATTAGATTGAGTTTACACTTTAGGAGGAAGAAGTTCATGTTGATGGAATGTAATGTCTAGGATATCAAATTGAATGTTTCCATTAAACCATTGAAATCATTATTTCTATCATAAGATTTCACAAAAATATATTCTATAGAGCCTTCTGAAGCATGCCATGATAATAAGAAGTTTGAAGAAGTTCTGATTGAGAGATCTTAACAAGAGTAACACAAAGTTTCTCAATAAGACCATAATTTGTTGGGGACTTTGAAATAGGTTTAGAGGTAGGTGGAAGAGTAGGTGTAAGAGAAGGAAGATATGTAGGAATATTAACATTTTATTTTTTTATTCTAGTATTATATGTGTGGCCTACTGAAGTATAATCATTAGTCATAGGTATGTTTGAAGTGAAAAACTTAGCAATATGCACATAGTAACCTAGGGGTTGTGGTATATTAGTAATACCATGAATGGTTATTATGGATTTTGGATTTGTTTCTTTTTCTCTATAAACATAGTTTATTGGTTTCTTAGGTGCTTTTCAAACACTAAAAATAAAAATCATGTTTATAAGATTATTAGAATGATTGTAGGATGTTTTTGAAGAATATTTTAGAGAATTTTGTTAAGAAGTAAGAGAAATAGAAGAAGATGAAGAAGAGTCTTAGAACTAGATTTTTTTGGAAATCATGAATAAATTCATCTAACATATCAAAAACATATTTATAAAATGCATGAAATATTTGGAGAAAGAGATCCAACATTGTTGGATAACATTCATTCACCAAATAAGAAGTTATAGTAGATTTTAGGGCGGGTGCATGAAGTTGGGTACCAATTTTCTGGCCACTTTTGAAATAATTTTTAAATAACGCGAGCGTGTTATAACACACACGCATTATTTCGCGGTAAAAACAAAGAAAAAAGTGAAATTACTTGCCTTGGAATACACACCCAAAGGCTTGGAGGGCATTCCCAACAAGGCTAGAGACATGTTTTTGCAAATTCTACAATTTTTCACATAATCAGGTTCGTGCTCACCATCAAGATTGCATCTAGTTCAATATCGACAAAATCGAAAGCATGGGTAATGTTAGGTTCTCTCTTAGCTATCCAACAATGTAATTTTTTCACTTTTTGACAATGTTAAGCCTTTCATCCATAATTTATTTTGTTTGTATGTCTATTTTTTGCTAAAAAGCACTGTTTGGTGTTTTTTTTGTTATAAATTAACCATTCATCAAAATTTCAAATAAATTACATTTTTAGAAACTAGACTCCATTCTACAAATTTAAAAAGAAAAAAAGAAAAAAAAAATCAATTGTTTTCCAAAATTTTTAGGGGAGCACGACCAAAATTCCGCTTCAAGAAGTGCCCACTTAGAAAATTAGTAAAAAATCAAATATTCATTAAAAAATTATCAAAAAAATTGTGCATCAACTAGATGTTGTTAGCTAACTTTTGACTATAGCGATTTTAAAAATACTACAAAAAAGTTCACCGTGCTAGGTCGTACAAGAGTTGCTATGTTATGTTTTTCTGACAAAAACAACACCAATTTCTGTACATCCCTCTTTTTAACCCCTTAATCTCAACCATTTTCAAAATAAATTAGTAGTTTAGAAAGTAGACTCGGAGCACTTCAATCCTTGTTTTTGTTCCATCTCAAAATTTTGAGTGTAACTATCCTCAATTTCACGTCCAATGTCAGCATTTCCTGATTTCAGAAAAAAAGTGGCCACTTAAGCCCCCTTTTTGGGAACCATCTTGGTGCACTTACCCTTTAGTGGAAAATAATTAAGTGAAAAAAATACAGAAGAAGATGTGTATACGTAGAGTGTGATTTCACTAAAATGAAATGATGTGAATTCATTAAGACAAAGAAATAACTACTTTATATGAATCAAATTATTGCATTACCTCAAAGAAAATAAAAGTTTAATATCTAGGTACATAAATGAGGAACTTAACCAAACATAAGTTACAAAAGAAGTATCTAAACAAATACTAAATCTTATTTTAAAATTATAAACTATAGGAGAAGTAATTAAATATTCTTTTTACAATAAAATAGTAAGTTAAATAAGATTTAGTTATAATGGAAAACAAAAAATTAGACACAAAGGAACTTGGCACCAAATGTAGGAGCTTTTCTTTCCAAGATGCTAACGTGTAGCACAAAGTCCAAACATCCTTGCATAACATTTTTATCCTTCATTAATAGCTTCAAAACTTTCCATAATTCTTGATTTGAATGTTAAAGTCTTCCTAACCTACACATGTTGGTGTAAATAGGTGTTTTACCTATCTAGGTCCTATTCACATGTTAAGTTCCACTTACATCCTAGGAAGGAATATTTCTAGTTAAGAATTAGTTATCACTTATCTTATCTAGTTGGATTTTATTTAGTGTTGGATCATGTCATTTAATTATGAAACACTCATTTAATGTTGGAACATCATCACACCTTGCCTATATAAGGAAGGATTCATATGTATATTGTAAAAATCATGTTCAATCTGACAATATTGCATCCATAATCATAGCATGATATTTGTGATATCTCTCTTGTGGAAGTTATTTTGTCTTGCAGGCAATCTTGGGGTGTTGAGGAGTTCACCATAAAATCCTACATGGTATCAAAGCTTCAGTGTTGTAGACTTATTCCTAGATTTGAGGGACCTATCTTGACATGAAATTTGTGTTGGGTGTGATTGGGGGTTTTGTGTACCTCACGATTAAATCTAGAGCATAAAATAAAGTTAGGTTTGGCTTTCATTTCATCATATATTGATTGATCTGCAAGGGTTTGAAGAAGGGTTTCAATTGATAGATTCAAGGGGTAGTTGATATTTCAAAGAACTTTGGGTGAAAACCAACCTCACCATTGCATCTAGAAGGCCCAAGAACCTAAGGATCGACTGTCAATTTGTTGATTTTTGAAATTTTCCATTGAGGCATCAGGAAAAATCTTTTAGGTCGTACGATTGTACAAATTTGTACTTGGTCATACTGGCCATATGGTACATTTTTCATTGTCTACAAGTACGAGCAGAATATTCATTGGTAGTTGTATTGGCTCAAATCATATCAGTGCGTATGGGTTGTCTATGATTCGTCGACTGTCTTTTCAAAAATATTTATCTATGTACTTGACTCTCTACAACCTGTCAAATCCTGCTAGTTGTTAGTACAACATACAAAATTTTATTTATATCGATTGGTTGTTTTTTTTTAAATTTCCAATGACAAATTTTTTTGCAACACCAACGGTTGTTTTGGTTTGGTTGTGGTAAGGGTTATACAGGTCATGGTCACATTCACCGTAGGGGGCTATACCCTGAGTGGTGTGGCCTATGGCTTGCCACCCCCTAAATTCCCACCCCAATAGTGCTTCCACTAGGAGCAACGAGATTTTTAAAAACTGGCAGTTTAAAACAAGGTCACATGATGAACTGACTACCTAACTTTTTAGCCCCCAAGGGCTTATTTTTGAACCTTGAAGGTTGTAATAGGCTATTTTTTTCAAACTTTCATAACTTGTAATCTAGAAGGATTTTTTTTTCAAGTGAGATATTAGTGTAAATAGGTGTTTTACCTATCTAGGTCCTATTTACATGTTAAGTCCACTTATGTCCTAGGAAGGAAGCTTTCTAGTTAAGCATTAGTTGTCACTTATCTTATCTAGTTGGTTTTTATTTAATGCTTGTGCCCTAGGTCATTTAATGTTCGCTCGTGCCATTTAATTATGACATAGTCATTTAAAGTTGGTACATCATCACACCTTGCCTATATAAGGAAGGCTTCATATGTACATTGTAACAATCATATTCAATCTATAAATCTTGCATCCATAATCATAGCATGATATTTATGCTATCTCTCTTGCAAGTGATCCTGGGGTGTTGAGGAGTTCGCTATAAAATCCTACACATGCAAAGATAAGAAATTTTTTTGGGGTTGTTTAAGGGTTTGTCTTAATCACACCCCTATTTTGGTCATTCAAACTCCATGAATAGCCAAAGAGAGATAGATGATAACAATCATTTAAATCCTAATTTCATTAAGGGTTAAAAAAATAGATAAAATGATAATTATTGATAGTGGTGTTAATCTTGGTCTATGGGGATAACTTGCAAGTGATCCTGGGGTGTTGTGGAGTTCGCCAAAAAATCTTACACATTCAAAGACAAGAAAATTTGTTGGGGCTATTTAGGGGTTTTTCTTAATCACGCCCCTATTTTGGTCATTCGAACTCCATGAATATCCAAAGAGAGATAGATGATAACAATCATTTAAATCCTAATTACATTAAGGATTAAAATAAAATAGATAAAATGATAATTACTGATAGTGGTGTTAACCTTAGTCTATGGGGAAAACCACCATTGCATGCTAAGAAAATTTGATAAAATGATAAATAAGTTTGTTCTTGTATGAAATAAACAATCTTGCACTAAATGAAAACCAAAGAGAATAGAACACTAGTAGTTAGTGTTGTTCTGAATGTATGTCAAAATGTAGCAATTAAGCTCTTTCTTTGAGAAGTCCTTATTGTAGTACAAGAGGAAGTAGTTGAAAACAAGAAAGATTTTTTAGACTACTTGCAATGGTTACTAGAATTTATGTGAAGTTTCCCCAAGGTTGGAGGATTAAGAGTTGTCTATGTAGAAAACTTACCAAAATATTATGAAAAATGGTCCAAGAAAGAGCTTTGTTTTCTTAGATGAGAGGGAAGAAGTATTACTTTCCCATTCGAGTGTTACAACATATGTCGTAAACGAGCCACACAAAAAATATTTTTTTTTAAATTAAAAAATTCTCAAGAATCTAGCACATTGCAGACATTCACAAGCAGCACTACTATCCATGATAGATCTACCAAAATTAAGCATACATGTCGACAACATCTTCTATTTTTCAAGTGCAAGATAAAGTATTTCATATAAGAATGCCAAAATATATCATTAAATCTTAGGCTAAGGTGGGTTTAAAATAAATTGTGAAATTGCACCAATGTACAATTTTTGACACTACAATACTCTTCATTACTCTCACTTCCAATGACAAGGGCATCTTATCACATGTCCTATCTCTTCCAAAGCCATTATAATTTTTTTTTTTTAAATATTGTTACTTTTCTTACTCAACATCTCAAAACAGGAAAAAATTTAGAAACCTAAATCTATTCACATCATAACATTACCTAATTCATCTTGCTTATATCACCTAACGTTAATTAAAATAAACCAAATATCTAATTAACCTATCTCAACCATCTTCCTATCATTAATTAAATAAACTCCAATGATTTATTTAATTAACTCATTTTATATTTTTCCTCTATTGTCCGACCTTGATTAAATAAATCCAAAATTTATTTAATTAAGTTCACCCTTTATATCCTTACTTTACAAAAACTAAATAAATCAAACATGCACTTGTCATGCATATACATGGATCGTGCTTAAAATTTCTCCATAGAGTCCTCTCATCAAATCTTGTCCATCCATTCAATCTAGAAAATCATATCCCTTCACATAAATCAAAAAGACCTTTTGGTCTTCCAAAAAGGTCTTTTTTTATCATTACCATTCGTCTTCTCCAAATAAAATATCAACCATCCAAATACCTTGGATCATGGAACTTATTTTGTGAAACAATTGCAAGGTGCCACTTGGAGACTTGTCATGGATCCTAACCTCTCAAACAACCTCATCCATTGATCTTTCCAATCAATCCTATCCTTTGATAAATTATCCATCAAATCTATAAATATTTAATCATATGAACTATTTATAAGATATTAGAATAAAACAACCATGATATTCAAATCAACAACTACATCAAAACATCTTGAGCACAACCCTCTTCATGTGTGACAAAAAGCTTTGATGGGAGACTTGTTTTAGTTTTTTTTATATCTTGGATGCATTAGGGTCTTAGCTCAATAGGAATAGAAATTAGGAATGGAATAAATCTTTGAATCTCATTGCTTAAGTCTTTTTTTGTGTTTTATGTGTGCTTACTCATAATTGATTAATTTATACTCATCATTTTTATATGTTATACTAAAAGACATATAGAATTGATAAGTGTGATTACAAATATTTATAAATTTATAAAAAAGTATTTAATATTTTTTTGGTTAATTTTTTTAACATTGTGTATGTTTAACTTTAATAATATGATTTGTGCTTCAAATTTGAAGCACATTTGGGCATTCCCCATTTAAAAAATTAAAATAGTAATTCAATACTTTCAAGCATTTCCTATGTTCTTAGTATCCTTTTGTGTAACCATCAATTGATTACTTCATCTTCTTTTCCTAGTTTCATTTGGATTTGGTATAAGTATAAGAAAGTTGCATGACATAATATGAAATCAACTTTATGGTTTGTACAAAAATAGTTTGGATCAATCTAAAAGCGATTGACATATTCCTAGAAATTCCAACAAGGATTAAAAAAACTTAAAATAATCAATGCATAGGATAGTTATTTTTTTATAGACAACAAGGATAAAAAAAAGTTAAAATAATATTACAATACAATGGTTAACAATGAGTATAATAAACTATCAATGACTATATTTCTCTTTACCGTAAGGAAGAATATAAACTATAATAAGTGGTCGAGAGTACACAGAGCTCTAGTGATGAGGATAAAATAACTACTCGCATATATAACACATTTCACTAATTTTGGCGTTATAAATTTTATTCTTGGTTATTACCAAAAGAATGATAAATTTTTAATCTCATCAAGCAATGAAATAGAAATATAGATGTAATACAATAAATTTCTTAATCTTGTCAAGCAAGAAAATAGAAGTATAAATGTGAAGCACTTTATTTTAAGTTTGTGCCATTACACAATAGACTTTGGAAGAAGAGATACAACTGACATATTTTTCTTGTTGCCACATTAAAAAGTAAATGTAATGTGTCACTTGTCTGTAGTTTAAAGTATGATATTTTGCATGTTGGACACGATTAAACTGGATTTAATGTGTAATAGTTGAGTATGTTGTATTGTGTTAACCATTTTATACATACTTTTCTCATAGCTATGATATTTTTTAATTGCTCTTTCAATGCATAGGATAGTTAATTTTTATAGACAACAAGGATAAAAAAACTTAAAATAATCAAATATGAATTTGACTTAGATTGTAAGTTATTTACAAATGAGAAGCAAAAAAAGTAGTAATTGCATAGAAATAGAAGAACCATTTCATTTCCTATATCAATGACTATAATAAACTATCAAAATATCAATAACTATATTTCTCTTTACCATATAATAAACTACAAAATATCAATGACTATATTTCTCTTTACCGTAAGCGGGAATATAAACTATAATAAGTGGCCCAGAGTATGTAGAGTTCTAGTGATGAGGAGAAAATGACTACTCGCATATATAACACATTTCACTAATTTTGGTGTTAGAAATTTTATTCTTGGTTATTACCAAAAGAGCGATAAATTTCTTAATCTCTTCAAGCAATGAAATAGAAATATAGATGTAATACAATAAATTTCTTAATCTCATCAAGCAAGAAAATAGAAGTATAAATGTGAAGCACTTTATTTGAAGTATGTGTCATTACGCAATAGATTTTGGAAGAAGAGATACAACTGACATATTTGTATAATAAACTATCAAAATATCAATGATTATATTTCTCTTTATCGTAAGAAGAATATAAACTATAATAAGTGGTTGAGGGTACGTAGAGTTCTAGTATAATAACGCTGAGTATAATAAACTATCAAAATATCAATGACTATATTTCTCTTTACCGTAAGTAGGAATATAAAATATAATAAGTGTCGAGAGTACATAGAGTTCTAGTGATGAGGATAAAATAACTACTCGCATATATAACAAATTTCACTAATTTTGGCGTTAGAAATTTTATTCCTGGTTATTACCAAAAGAATGATAAATTTCTTAATCTCGTCAAGGAATGAAATAGAAATATAGATGTAATACAATAAATTTATTAATCTTGTCAAGCAAGAAAATAAAAGTATAAATGTGAAGAACTTTATTTTAAGTTTGTGCCATTATGCAATAGACTTTGGAAGAAGAGATACAACTGACATATTTGTCTTGTTGCCACATTAAAAAGTAAACGTAATGTGTCACTTGTTTGTAGTTTAAAGTATGATATTTTGCATGTTGGACATGATTAAACTAGATTTAATGTGTAATAGCTGAGTATGTTGTATTGTGTCAACCATTTTATACATACTTTTCTCATAGATATGACATTTTTGAATTGCTCTTTCAATGCATAGGATAGTTCTTTTTTATAGACAACAAGGATAAAAAAAAAAAATTTAAATAATCAAATATGAATTTGACTTAGATCATAAGTTATTTACAAATGAGACAAGCAAAAAAAGTAGTAATTGCATAGAAAAAGAAGAACCATTTCATTTCCTATATCAATGACTATAATAAACTATCAAAATATTGTAGAAGTTGAGAAATCCAACTTCACAAAACTCGCAGATCACCTGCATGCAAATAACCTGTCACAGAAAGGAAGAGATGGAGACAAAAAAGCAAAGGGTGCTCTGAAAGCTAAAGATGCATTAATCAGAGAATGAATTAAAATATACAATGAGATCAATCCTTATAAAAGGAGATCGAGAAACCCTAAAGAAAACCCTAAGGGTGCATTTAATAATTAGAATAATTATTAAATGCCTACAAAATGCATTCTAAGTTTATCTTAACTGAAATAATAAAAGGTGACTTAATTAAATAAATAAGTAATAAACCTTTTACTCTAACACCTCCCCTTAAGATGAACTTAGGGATTAGCTACAAATTATGTGCATGAAAGCAATGCAACTACAAGCTAGAAAACAAACTTGGGTCCCGAAAACTAGGCCAAATGAGGTACCCAATCACAACCAAATCTCAATAAAGTGGAGTAAAGGAGAAAACCCACTAGGAAAAACTCCTCTCCAAAAAGAGATGAAAAACATGCTGAAAAAAACATGAAGGAAGGCCCCACAGAGACCCCCCAAGGACAACTTCCTTCACCCCAAGCATGGAGCGCAACTTAAGATAGTGTGGCGATGCCAAAGGTTTAGTGAAGATGTCTACAACCTGCTCCTGTATAGGAATATATTCCAAGATGAGAGAACCATCCTAAATCAACTGCTTGATGAAGTGCATGTGGATCCCAATGTGCTTCATCTGTTGATGCTCCACTGGGTTACGGGAAATGTGAATGGCACTCTAATTATCACACCAAAGAATAATGGGACTACTAGGAGGAAACCCAAACTCTGTCATCAACTATCAAAGCCATAGAATCTCCTAACTAGCTAACGCTGTTGCTCGATACTCAGCCTTTGTAGATGATAATGCAATAGCAGACTGCTTCTTGCAAGACCATGTGATAGGACCAGAACCAAGGAAAAAAATAAAGCCAGAAGTAGACTTCCAATCATTGACATTTCCAGCCCAATTTGAGTCAGTGAAGCCAACAATGTGAGGGGATCCTGAAGTGTGGTGAATGCCATAATGAGTGGTGCCTTGAATGTACCTCAAGATACATTTGGCTGCTTTCCAATGACTCTCGTGTGGATCATGTGAGAACCAAGAGACAAGGCCAACCACAAAGGAAAGATCGGGAAGTGAATGTGTCAGGTACAACAAACTGCCAACCAATTGCCTATATAAAGTAGAATCTACTAGAGGATTAGAGCAAGTGGAAGACAAGACAACACTTGACTGAAATGGTGTGGAGGTAGGCTTGCAATCAAGCGTGACAAATCGCTAAAGCATATCAAGAGCATACTTCTGCTGAAATATGGAAATCCCATCCAAAGACTGAATAACCTGTAGACCTAGAAAGAAGTGCAGAACACCGAGATCTATCATCTCAAACTACTCCATCAAAGCTCTTTGAACACTCTAAATCATGGAGAATGAGATACCTATAATAATAAGATCATCAACATATAGCACAAGAATCAAAAGATCACCCTCTTAATGCTAAATGTACACTGTGGGATCAGAATGATAGTGTGTGAAGTGAGAGGAAAGAAAAAAAAGAGCCCATCTTCTCATACCAAGCTCAAGGAGCTTGTTTGAGACCATATAATGAACATCGAAGTCTGCAAACCAAGGAAGAATCCTACACAAAACCCTAAGGCTGCTCCATATAGATCTCCTCATGTAGGTCTCCATGCAAGAAGGCACTCTTCACATCCATCTAAAACACTGTCCATCCTTGTGAAGTTGCAAGGGAAAGTACAAACCGAATAGAGTTCATCTTGGCGATAGGAGCAAAGGTCTCAAAGTATTCAATACCCTCCACCTAAGAAAACCCCTTCGCAACAAGACATACCTTATATTATCAATCGAACCATCTGCAACATACTTGGTACGATACACCCACTTGCATAAAACCAACTTTATTCCCTTAGGAAGAGGACAAAGATCCCAAGTATACCCATGTACATCTAGAGAAGTCATCAATAAATGTGAGCACATATCGAGCCCCTAAAAATGGGGTTGGAAAGGACATGAGATCACTATGTACCAACTCCAAGGGTGCCTTAGCACGTGTGGCTCTACCCATAGGAAAAGAATCCCGGTGATGTTTTCCAAGGGTACAACCTCGACATACACCATCAGTATAGTAAATCTGAGGGATCCCAATCACAAGTGCCTGAGTACTCATTTGCTATAGGTATCTGTAATTGACATGGCCAAAACGCTCATGCCAAAGCCTGCTCACTGTGTCTACATGTGCTATAAGAGAGAAACCTGAATTGTCTAAACTCTCAAATCCATCAAACTAGTATAAACTAGACTCAGAATCAACACTCCCAGTATCAACAACCAAATCAAGATCATGAAGGTCTCGAATAACCGCATCATGTAGTGAGAACTCAACTGTCTTACCAATGCTAGAATGGAAAATCTGATAAACTAAAAGAAGGTTTGTCAAAATGTCAGGAACTAGAAGCACATCCTGAAGACAACCACCATCCAATGAAACAATACCTGAACCATTAACTGAAAGTCATGTTAAGTCACCAACTGCAATCTATGAAGTATCACTATGGGCAAGTGTAGTGACAATCTCCTATGAGTGTGTCATATGGTGTGAAGCACCAGAATCAATAATCCATGTGGATCTTGAAGATAAGGATCGTGCAGAAAGAGCATGACCTTTCCCTATGGGTTGGGAAGGAGATAAAGGTGAGGTGATATTATGTTGTTGCATGGATTCCTCTAAAGCCTCTAATCATTTCCAACACATGGAAACTGGATGTCCTTCCTTGCCACAGAAACTGCAAGGATCACTTGATTTCTTCTTAGTCTTGGAGGAAGACTCACCAGAATTAGAAGATTTTCCCTATTTAGGATTGGACTGTGGTTTTGAATTAGACTTTGGAGGTGGCTTGGAGGAATTCTCACTGCCAGTTGAATCTTTCTTCAGCTTTGGTTTTTGCTTCTTTTTCCCTTTAGATGTTTGAGCTACCAGTGCTTGGTTCTTTGATCCTGTGAGAGAATCCAACTATGATAGCTTGGCCTGCTCACGAGTCAAACAATCGCATAACACCTCAAAATTAGGCATGGTAAATCGTCGGCCCAAAGCATCCATGGTGGAATAAAATGTCAAAGATAATATCTGAAAAGGACCTCAAAGCTTAGAAAGAATCATATGAATACACTCGGTGTCAGTCTTGTTCTTACCACAACCCTCCAAAAGAGATCTAAGTGATTTGAATTTCATCAATAAATCCTCAATGGAGGAAAAGGAATTAGGTACCAAGGAAGTCAATTCTGCCTCAATCTGTAGTGCACGAAACTCATTGATGGTGCTAAAAGGATCATTAAACTTTGTCCACATAGCTCGAGGAGTTGTGCAACCCTCTAGATGGAATAGAAGACTATCTAAAACATACAAGGATAGAAAACCCATGGCCTCATCCATTTTGTTCCTGTGCTAAAAAACCTCAAATGGCTGTGTCAACTTACGTTGAACATCATCCAAACATGACCATAACCCTTTTGACATGAGAAGTCTGGTCATTTGTGCCTTCCAGGTGTGATAATTGTGTGGGGAAAGACGCTCAATAGAAGAAGAGTCTGCCATAATGAATGAGTTTTTAAATGTGTTTTATGAAAGAGGTTTCTAGTTTTCTGATGTAAATTACATAAATGAAGAAAAAACACCCCCCACAACACAAGAACCCAAACCCCAGTACAATTTTGAAAGTTGAAAAGCGAGAAAAAGAAAAATATACTTCAGAAAATACTTTGTGTACTTGGTAATTTTTTTGATAAAATAAACTTCATATTTGAAGAGAGAACTCGAACACCTTTCCAACGCCTATTTGTTTTCAAAAAACAGAGTACAGACGCAAAAGTTACGCCCCTCGGAGTACAAAAGACATGTTCTAATTTTGACTGGAAAATGGCAGAAAAACAGAAAAAACAGAAAAGAAAACCTACACCATTGAACAGTGCTCGGAACCAGCTTTCCAACACCTATTTATTTTCAAAAAATAGAGATCGTATGTCCATTTTACACCCGATTTCGTGAAATAGCTCCAAATTGCCCAATAAGCCCTTTAAGAGCCCTTAGGGGCTAAAAAAAATGAGCCCCTGGTCGCATGCAAGACCAGGAGCTAGCGGACTGGGGCTGGAGTGTTCGGCCCCCGGTCACCCACGTGACCTGGCGGGGAGGTTGTCGGCTGGGCGCTTAGCGCTCAGTTACTAACATGACCAGTGGCTGGTGCAAAATAGCCCTCGGGGGCTGGATGGCCGATGGTCGATGGGTGGGCACCACTGGTCTGAGTGGGCGGAAGGTGGCTGACTGGTGGCCACTTGGTGGTGGCCTACTTTAAAATGGGAAGTGCTTTTAAAGTGCAGATTTTTTGATTTTTTTGATTTTTTTTGAAATTTTTGCCTCAGGAGGAGTGCTGGGGAGGCCATACGACCTCTCTGGCAATTTTTTTTTACCTCCTAGATCAACTACTCAAAAATTGACCAAATGACAGGCATTCCTAGGGTTTTTGGCCGCTGTGAACGTGATGGTGACCTCTATTTTTTCTCAAAATACTAGATGATAAAACAGGTATGCCCTGGATCAAAAAAGGCAAACCCAAACCCTCAAAGCTCCATGAATCCCTCAGAAGATGAACATGAAGCAACAGATTTGAAGCTCTGATACCATGCAGAAGTTGAGAAATCCAACTTCACAGAACCCAAAGATCACCTACATGCAAATAACCTGTCACAGAAAGGAAGAGATGGAGACAAAAAAGCAAAGGGTGCTCTGAAATCTAAAGATGCATTAATCAGAGAATGAATTAAAATATACAATGAGATCAAATCCTTATAAAAGGAGATCGGGAAACCCTAAAGAAAGCCCTAAGGGTGAATTTAATAATTAGAATAATTATTAAATTCCAACAAAATGTATTCTAAGTTTATCTTAAGTGAAATAATAAAAGGTGACTTAATTAAATAACTAAGTAGTAAACCTTTTACTCTAACAAATATCAATGACTATATTTCTCTTTACCATAAGCAGGAATATAAAATATAATAAGTGGCTGAGAGTACGTAGAGTTCTAGTGATGAGGAGAAAATAACTACTCACATATATAACACATTTCACTAATTTTGGCATTAGAAAATTTATTCCTGGTTATTACCAAAAGAACGATAAATTTATTAATCTCATCAAGCAAGAAAATAGAAGTATAAATGTGAAGCACTTTATTTGAAGTTTGTGTCATTACGCAATATACTTTGGAAGAAGAGATACAACTGACATATTTGTCTTGTTGCCACATTAAAAAGTAAATGTAATGTATCACTTGTCTGTAGATACAACTAACATAGTTTTCTTGTTGCCACGCTAAAAAGTAAACATAATGTGTCACTTGTCTATAGTTTAAAGTATGATATTTTGCATGCTGGACATGATTAAACTGGATTTAATGTGTAATAGTTGAGTATGTTGTATTGCGTTAACCATTTTACACATACTTTTCTCATAGCTATGATATTTTTGAATTGCTCTTTCAATGCATAGGATAGTTCTTTTTTATAGACAACAAGGATTAAAAAAACTTAAAATTATCAAATATGAATTTGACTTAAATCATAAGTTATTTACAAACGAGACAAGAAAAAAATTTAGTAATTGCATAGAAATAGAAGAACCATTTCATTTCCTATATCAATGACTATAATAAACTATCAAAATATCAATAACTATATTTCTCTTTACCGTAAAATAAACTATCAAAATATCAATGACTATATTTCTCTTTACCGTAAGCGGGAATATAAACTATAATAAGTGGTTGAGAGTACGTAGAGTTCTAGTGATGAGGAGAAAATAACTACTTGCATATATAACACATTTCACTAATTTTGGTGTTAGAAATTTTATTCCTGGTTATTACCGAAAGAACGATAAATTTCTTGATCTTGTCAAGCAATGAAATAGAAATATAGATGTAATACAATAAATTTCTTAATCTCGTCAAGCAAGAAAATAGAAGTATAAATGTGAAGCACTTTATTTGAAGTCTGTTCCATTACGCAATAGACTTTGGAAGAAGAGATACGACTGACATATTTGTCTTGTTGCCACGTTAAAAAGTAAACGTAATGTGTCACTTGTCTGTAGATATAGCTGGCATATTTGTCTTGTTGCCACATTAAAAAGTAAACGTAACGTGTCACTTTTTTGTAGTTTAAAGTACGATATTTTGTATGTTGGACACAATTAAACTAGATTTAATGTATAATAGCTAAGTATGTTGTATTGTGTTAACCATTTTATACATACTTTTCTCATAGCTATGATATTTTTGAATTACTCTTTCAATGCATAGGATAGTTCTTTTTTATAGGCAAGGATAAAAAAAAACTTAAAATAATCAAATATGAATTTGACTTGGATCGTAAGTTATTTACAAACGAGACAAGCAAAAAAAGTAGTAATTGCATAGAAATAGAAGAACCATTTCATTTCCTTTCCCTTTACACTACTTTTAATTCTATGATAGAACATCCCATGTGGATAGAATATCAATGACATTGGAGTGCACTAATATTCTTAAAACTAGAGTAATTTCTCCTCCAATTGGTTTCCACTTTTACTAGATCACCAAATTCATATAACCCATGTCCATATATTGTTGAAGAATTATATTTATCAAGAAAATAATAGAGAGAAAGTTAACAAATGTTTTGGAATTTGACTTTATGTTTTTCAATTGTATTTTCTTGAAAGTTTATCATTTTTTTTTTAACAAATCTATTATTTATTTTGGGTGGAGAAATTATAAGTTGTGAGACTATTTATCTTTTTTGGAAAAATTATATGTTTCAAGATTATTTTATTTTAGGAGAAATTTTAGGCAATGAGATTATATTTGTTAACAAGAATTGGCTTTCTAGTGATCAAATGGATTGTCATGGTTTGCATATTAAGATTAATAGAATACTTTTCTACTTCTAATCTATCGAAAAATCCCAGAAAATAATTGAATGATATTGAAAATAATTTGAATGTGAACAACACATTCTTTGTAGGAATCACTTAAAATAACCTCCCACAACTTTGAGTGTATGATCATAAATTTAGGGAAACATTGAAACTAGATGATTTTTTCTTTCTTTTGCGATAGTTTAGACATGAAAGTGAACATTTCTATTTATCAATGATGATATCACTATTATGCACACATCAACCATAAAATACTCTTTGCATGCAATCTCCTCTACTGAACCTTGATCTAAGAGGGCATTCAATGTTTTAATTCATCCTTCAATATTTCAATGCTTCACTATAATGCTACCAATATATTATGACTATATTTGCTTCATCTCCATAGAATAATCTATTTAAACACAAAATTTTATTGAAATTAGTTAGAATGGCTCTCCAAATTAAATGCGAATAAATTCTCCAACTAGGATGCAATTACATATTTAAATCATTCTAACATTTTAGTCAAAAAAATTATTTATTTTTGGACTAATCTATGGTCATAAGGGTCAAGGATTGGTACGGTTTAGTGTGGTAAGTTCCAACCCATAGAAGGATGAAAATTGTATTATAATGATAGTCAAATCTATTAAGTTTTGAGAAGAAATTTCTAGATTTTATCAATCTACATGAACTTTTCTATAGAGAGGAATTGGAGGTTGTTGATACCTTAAAGAATTTGTAACTTTCTCTTGGGTTTATGGTGTCATTTGATTCTCTATTTTTTCTTTATTATTGGTCAGTTATTTTTTGTTGACATTTCACTATAAATGGGTTTTAGGATCTCTATAAAACCTCTTTATCCTTTACTACAAAAACTCTACTAAATTTCACCTCAAGACATTAAGCAAATTTTAACATTCTTTTTTCTATTTTTCTAATGGTCTATATAAGAATATTATATATATTCTTGTAAGATGTTTCTCTTTGTCATAGTTGTTGAATTTATATATTAGATCCTCATGTTTTAGATATGTGTGGTTTAACTATTTTTAATGTTTTTCTTGTGATCATATTTTTAAGGAAGAGTCTAAATATTTAGAGAATGACATCATGTAGTTGAGTTCCAAAAAAATCATCGCATAGTTTGCATAAGATTTACAGAAACACAATAAAAAAGTATCAAATGGATTTAAAGGTCATTACCAAAATGTTCCATTTGAAGTATTTGGAAATAACCAAAACCACAACTTGAGCCACACTAATAGTATAAGTGGATGATATTGAGACTAATAAATATAAATTCTAATATTTATTGAATGACAAAAAACCAATTCATAACTTACATAAACTAACCATGAGGCAACATTCACTCACATTAAGTCTATAAATAGTGACATAATAAGAAAAGTTTGAACAAAGAAAATAACCCACAAATTATAAAATTAATCTTGATGCAATATAGGTAATTATTGATGATGTGGATATATTAGCACTCATGTCTTTGGGAAATCTAATTTTTTTTATGATTTTAACTTATTTGATTAAACTGTTAGCTTATCTAGCTTGCTAGTTACATAATATCCTTGCACTCAAACTACCATTAGCCACTAATATTGTTTTTTGTTATTCCCCTCTAAAAGATACTCCTTACTATCTACTCATAGAGTTACAAAGTGAGATAGTTTTGTGGTTGCCACTACCAATACCAAGTCATTTGTAAATTTTTAATAAGATTAAATTTATTTTTTATTTTTCCCACTATTGTTTGAAGTAACGCTCCAATAGCCACATTCCCCTTTCTCCATGAGTTGGTGAATTTCACTGTTAAGCTTTCATTGTAACCTTTCATGGCTTTTATAAAAGGAAACATTCCCACTTTGCTAAAAAGCCTCCAGAGATCCGCATTTTTTCTTAAAGCCTAGCAATTCAAAGGTTCAGTTCACTTACGAGGCCCTCCCATTTTTTAGCATTGTAAGCTTTTAGGATTCTGCGAGCTTTTCCTCATAAGCCAACTCCACCCTAGCAACCTTCCAAACTTGTAGAACACACTATTACTTGCATTTTGGAAATAATCACATTTAGAAATGAAGTTTGAGAAGTTTCTTAATGAGATGGCCACTATCACATTTCCCCGGGCTAAGACTTCATAATTACTATTGCAAATAATGAATGGCTCTTAATTGTTCGTAGTAAGTTGATCTTCACTCTAGCGGATAGATTTGACATAATGCACATTACTACGCTTGGATTTGACATTATCCTTAGCATTGATAGAAAGCCATGTGATCCTTTAAAATCTTGGGAATGAAATAATAATTTCCAATTTCACCTGAGGAGATCTTCATACTCAAAACCGTACCACTTTTTTCATCATTATTCTAAGAGCCCTTTATTACACAAGATCACATAAACCTCCCATGCCGATCCCTTTTCTCAACTTTGTAAGTTATACATATATTCATATTTTCCTTTGAGCACTTTGTATTTCAATGACAACGACAAATGATTATTATCCTAGTGGGTCCACCCATTGTACACTTTAGCGCTTTGTTGGCTGCATAGTCAGTTGAGATATTTCCTTCTCTAAACATGTGTTGCACATGGCAATGAGTGAAGAAACTCGATAAGGGTTGAATATGTGGTATGGTATTGACATACCCTTGCACATTGTTTTGAGATACTTGATCTGCACTGCTTTGCATGATGGTAGGCATACTTGTGGTATTCATGGGCATGGATGAAGAGGGATGTCCCTGATATGTTCAAGCAGTTGTAGAATAATGAAGTTCAAGAGGTGTATATGGTTTTTTAGGATCTTTGGGAATGAGAGGAGCACCAAAGGTAGGTGTCCAAGTGGTTGTTGGAAGTGGAGGATTGGTTTCAAGTGTACTCACAAGTGTACTATTTTCAAAGGAAAGAGCATGACTAAAGTCTTTAGCAAGGCTTGTTGCAATATCGAGAATGTAGGTTTGATGTAACCCTAGTGATGGAGTTGCAAAGCCCTATGTCAAATTTTGTGTGACAAATGATGGGGAGATGGGAACTACATTTTCAAAGGCCTGATGTTCCATGAGTTCTTCCCTAGTGAGTTCAAATGGATTGTTTGTAATATCTTCTATCTCATATGGCCCTAATGGTGATGAAGCTTGTTGTGATGGGGTAACTTGACTTCTCGGATCAAATTCTAAAGGATTTGGATCACTTGAGGTAAATGTAACTTTTGTTTTCTCCATGATTCTCTTGTGTTGTGATCTTGTCTTTACCATAAATTTTGTGGCACCTTTGGGAGAGTTGTGTTGTGATTTGTGATGTTTGAACTCTCTAGTTGACTCAAATCTAGGTATAAGGGATGCTCTAATTCTTTTGGGAGCAATTATGATAATGGGGGATGAAAAGATGGATGATGTGGAGAGTGATCTTTACAACCATTTTGGGACAACACTTTTGACTTGAGTTTGATGTTTTGATGTTGGGATAAAGGATGTTGATGAACTTGTAATTCTTTAGGGTAGACTCATGACCTTCAAGATAAACTAGTTCAAAGATGATAACTAACTTCACCAAATGCATGGAAAAGGATACATTTCACACACAAAATAGCCAAGTCAGGGGGTTGGTTTGAAAGATGTTTAATTCACAAAGTGTTGGTGTATTCAATTTTTTTGCAAAGATAGGTGAAGTGGAGGATGAAATTTTGATGAAGGGGTGGATGAGATGTTTGACCCAATGTTGACTTAAAGTGAACCTTTGTTTCGAGAAGACCAAAGTAGTGAGAATGATGCTAAACCTCTGAAGTTTTCAAATTCTAAAGAGTATGGATATGGGTATGTAAATCTGTTTGATTCCTTCTAGCTCGAGCATAATGGTTTCTTAACAAGAGGTTGTGATTGCGATTAAGTATTAAGGCCCACTTCATACTGAATTTGGAATTATGATACATATGTCTTTAATGGTGATTTGTAGATCCTCCCCTACAAATTTTGATTTTGTGATAGATCATTTAGGGGAGTTCAAGGTCATAATTATGTGAGAAATTTGAAAGATTGGAAAAGTTCAAGATTCTGACAGTAATAGAAGGAATTCAAGTTTGGATTGTGTCTTGAAGCATGTTTGTAAAAGTTGTATACCAACCTAGTTTTGGTTTTGTTAAGTGCCCAAAGATGTTTCTTGAGAGCTTTTGGCCTAAGATGTCTAAGTCTAAGATGATGATCTGTAGACCTTACTTTAGGGATCCCAACTTTACATGAGATCATTGAGAAATAGTTTAAGTTTATGGAAGAAAGGAAGATATTTATTGCCACACAAGTGGTGGTAATGTGGGACTTCTAGCCTCAATATCAGCTTGTTCCTCTTCTTTGTTTGAAAAGGTTGTTGTGTTTCTCCACTAGGTATTTGTTTCTTTTGTTTCAAAAGTGAAGCTTCTCAAAGTGCTAATGAGATTGGTTTGTTCTCCATTAATGAGTTCAAAGTTTGGTTGAATGATAGTACCTAGAAGATTAGGTTGTTCAATGGGAGCAATCGATATGCAAATAGTCATGTGGGGTTTATTTGTCAATTTATCTTGCTTAATGTGTTTATTTTACCACAAAAACTTGCCTTGATTAAGTTTTCAAACTAAATGTTTATGTCTAAAACATCATAACTTTCACAATGTCTATTTTGTGAGAATCATGAGGTTAAAGCCATAATTGCCTATGTTGTCTTTGGAAAATATGGATTTTGATGTAATTCAAGATATTTAGAAATCTCTAAGGATAGAAATCCTTAGAAAAAATAGTGATATCAAGGCTATTTTCAAGAGGTATCCATATTTAAGCCAAAGTGTTTGAAATTTTGAGAAAGATAGTGAATGTTTTTTTTTTTGTCGTTTTGGAACCAAGCAAAGTATTAAATTGACTCACAATCATTTACAACCCTAGGTTCAGAATGGCTATACTTGTTGAATCCCCACTCAAATTTCTCCAAACAATAAACAATGTGAACAATTAGAGATTTGGCAACACTGGCTCCCCTCCATGACACACTTCTGAAGACCACCAAATCTCAAAATCCTTAAAATATAGAGATCCAAAGGATTTTTCTGCTTCTACAATTGAATAGTACAAATGTGGGGCAACTTTAGAACGACTGTTCTTGCACCAACAAGTATTAAAGATTTTGGATTCTAAACAAGGGTTCATAGTAAGGGCTTCCTGTTTAGGGAGTGCAAAGATAAATTTCATCAAGAGGTCTCCCAATCCTTAGAACAAGAGCTTTATGCATCATAAAGATACTGGGGGAGAGCTATCATGTACCGCATCCCATTGATCACAATTTTCATTGCAACCACACATTTATATAGTGATTTGGAAGAGCTTAGCTTTAGCTTGTTACTGCTTGGGTCGTTCCCTCCTTTCAAAGTGGGGAGGAAGGCCCTCTATAGGTAAAAAATATCAAGGAAGTACATCCATAGTTCAATCATCTCCGTTTGTATGAACAAAGAGAGAATACACGCTATGCATTTTTCTCACACTCGCAAGGGGGTTCAGTTTTAATCCAAATTGAAAGATGTAGGTGATTATATACAAAGTATTAAGGAATGGTTTTGTTTCTCAAGATCGTTGAATGACATGAGAGAAAATTGCATACACACTCAATAACAAAAGAGTAAATCACAAAACATAGCAAACAATTGTAAATTTTAACCCCTAAGCTAAGGTGACCTCATTTTATGCACCAAACGAAATATAAAGTTGGTTTGTTCAATTTTATACCCAAAAGAAAATGATGAGATAAAGGTTCAATTTTAGTCCCATTTGAGTGTTCGTTTTAAACCCAATTGAAATCTAGTGAGGTCCTATAGCAAAAAGTAGAAAGCATAAAAAATTGGGTTATAATTGCCCCAAAAGTGTCAAACACTTGTTACAATTATAAAATTTGAAGCTAAGAAGGATTTTTTCAATTTAGCTCCATGTCATCTAACCTAAAAAAAATTATTATTCTAACAACCATAACAATGTTAGAAGTGTGTTAGTGATTTGATGAATCAAGAAAATTAAAGCACATGTCAAAAAAATGATTGTAAAACTTCTTACCCTGGTTGGGCATCACTGAACACAATAGCGTCGGGATTTGAAATTTGGGCATCCCTTTGCAATAGAAACAGAGAGCACGATAGTGTCGGGATTTTTTCGGGCGTTGCTCTAATGAATTTGGGGGTGTCACCATTTGAAGTCTTTGATACCTCTATATTAAATTAGTGTCACCAGATTTAAATCAGCACCAGTGCATTTAATCAACATCATTGTTTCAAATTGAGATAGTGTCACTATATGGTGACGCTCTTCAATGTGTGTTGTTGTATTTGATTTGGGCATCGTTGTATCCTGCAAAAAAGCAAACGAATGGAGTTTGAGCTAAAAATTGATTAAATTGACGGTTTTCCCTCCTTCTAGCGCTAGAATGTGAGATGAGGATAGTCAGTGTGGGTCGATTATGCTTGATCCATGATGAATCAAAGCATAACTTAGCCACTAAACCTCAATCACAAACAAGATCATTCAAATTGAAAGTTAAACTAAGCATTTATTGAAACTGAAAACTACGATCTATGAAAATAGTTAAATTCCTACTCTAACCCATTTGAAACTTATCCTATTTTGGAATTGGTGTCGTGTTGATGTGGAACAACAACCCTTCCCCAATCCCGTAATTAGTGAGCCTATTTCAATCAATTCTATGGAAGAGAATCGATGAAACCAATGTGATAAGTGGATGAAAACCTAAATTTATAAACAAGCTAAGATGGATGCATGGAAGCCATTAATGGATGCTTAAGCTATTATGCAACTAAAAATTCGCTAAAACAAGCTAAAAGTAAGTAAAAGTGAGTGTGAATGCAAGTGAGTTCAACAACATAAGTTTGCAATTGAAAGATGGATCCATTTGTCTCCAAATAGTGTTCTAATTATAGGAGAGCAAATGAGAAATAAAGGGTTGATATTGAAAAAGCTAATCAACGGTCCAAGATGGAGGAAATAGGAGACATGGATTATGGATTCTCATCAATAGATGAGAGTGTAAGATGAGAATTAATCAAGGGCTCACATTTGTTCCAAACAAACACACTTTTGACTTGCACACATAGGTCACCAGGTGACTTGCTCAAGAGGTTAAAGGTTTAGCTTGTTCAAGAAGCCAAGTGAGATGATTGGAGGAGAGAGAATATTCTTTGGAATATTCTCATGGGTGAGGATAAAGATATTTTGCAAATTAAAAGAAAGTTTTAATTGTGCAAAAAAGGGGTAAGGAATATTCCATGGGAATATTCCCCTTTGGGAGGAAGATTAGTTTAATTGTTAATTAAACATGGTTTAATCACACAATTAGGGGATTAGAAGAATTCAAGGGGTATTCATTAAATTAAATGATTTAATGAATGGGGGAGAGATGAAATGATATTTAATTAAATAACTTGGGGTTATTTAATTAAATAAGATGACTTAGGGAATTAAATTAAATATTTTGATCTATTTAATTTAATGAGATGAAGTGTTAGCATGAAAAGGTGGGGAAATTAACCCAATTTGATGTGTGAGGTTAATAGATGAAAATGATCCAATTAATTAATTAGCCTAGAGGCTAATTTGATTAATTAAGCAAAAAGAGGATGGGTTTCGAGAGGAAATGATGTTAGTAAACTTGATTTGAGTGTATGCTATCATTTAGGACATTTTTCAGTGTCTATAGTATTAATTAGGAGAGTATTCCCAATTTCATTATTAATATCATCATTAGTTGTATACTACAAATTCGAAGTTTACTCCAACAAGGTTAACATCCATATTCATGAAATCAAAAGTTTGCTTACTATTATAGATAGTGACCCTAATTATAAGTCTTATCATTTACCATTTATTGTTCCCTCTACAGAATTAATCTTGAAATGAAATTACTCAACACACAAACCACATGGTATTGACATTACCCAAAACACTAATATTAATATCATTCACATTGCCTATGGTCTTTGACAACGATATTATTGTGATTAGAAATCACAACAATAATATTGTTATTAGATAAGGCATTCCCTACTCCCTATTTTACTCTTAGATAACGAATGGAAAGGGAACTAACATTTGCAACTATTACCCTTATGTGAAGACTAACCATTACTAGCCTAAGTTCACAATTCTCTCTTCACTAAGTTTCCAAAAAAATTGTTCAAGCAACACTAGATATCCCTAACCATAATGATTTTAATAATGCTTACATCAAAATGATGATTACCATTATTCTTTAACATCTTCTTTCAGTATTCATATCTAGGAACATTACTAATATCGACACTATTATTTTCTTTATAAGGGTTATAATATGTTACCTTTAACTCTCAATATTAATATTTTACTCAATATTTTCCTCCTAGGTAGCAAGTTCAATATTAGTGCTACCCATACACTCTATATTTGATATTATCCTTTCATACCTTACTAAGATTGACATTACCAACTCTAAATTACTTAACATCAATATTATCTTTATTAATACCACCTTCAATCTCTCAATATTTCTTTTTTTTAACACCACTCTTTCTTAATCACTAAAGATATTATTATCAAGTTTACTAAAGTAATTAATTTAATATTACCAAAATAGCTCACTGTTTATGTTAACTAATGAGTTTATTTAATGACAATCAATACTACACAAATTTTAAAAAAAAAGGGAAATTAAATCGATACAAATATTATAACTTAATACAACATGTTGGGTGGTTATGAGTTTTATATTTAATTCAAAGTTTATGAATTGCCTAAAATTTTCTTGTTGATAAATTTGATTTTTGCTTTTCTTTTCTTGTCTTTTCCACTTAAATATGGACTTAATATGCTATAACTTTTTTTTAACAAGTTGCTTAAAATAAAATTAGAAACAAATTCTACAAAAATCAATAACTAACTAAAACTAATATTCTTCTTTAAATCCTTCTATAACTCAAATAATTACAATCCAATTCTTCTGCTTTTTTCAAAGTTTCTTGATTTAATTTACTCAAAATAAGCAGCTAACTAAAAACTAACTTGCAAAGAATATAAATTTCCTCACAACATTGCTATGCATATAAACATTTCCTTTCTTATTCCTCTACTTCCACAATAAATCTAAATTAGAATTTAATTTCCTAAAATATTTAAAGAGAAGAATTAAGCACTTGAACAATACTACTTACAACTACCATTTTTTTTTTTTAATTTGCAATTTTCCATTCAATTATCTTTTACAGACTACTTTTCAAGTTTTTTATATCTCAATTCTCATGGCAAGACCCTCCTACGTTGGCGCCCTCCTTCCATGGCAGCCTGTGCTCTATACAGCAGGGTCGACCAAGAACTTATATATTTTATTTTTATTTTTGTCATATATATAAATTAATTGCAATATTAGATTCTTTCAAAAAAAAATTCAACTATAATTAATGTAAAATATAGTGATAATGATTATGCAAACATATGTTTATATTGTACATATTTGTATTTTCTATATCTATATATAATGGTTAATTTAAGTGTAAATTTATTTAAATTAAAATCAATTCAAGTTTTCAAATCCTCAATTAAAATTTCATTGGAATATCTGAAATAAGATAATTTATTTATTTCTTTTATAATGATCATAGATTTTTTTATGTGTTGTTTGCAATTGCACAATTAATTACAAGGTTAGAACAATATCCTTTTAAACCCTTTCAAGTTTCCAAACCTCCTTGTAAGAACAAAGTTTTAGTTCACTAGTACATAAATTATATTTTCTCTCAACCAATTGTAAAAAGTAGCCAATATATTTAGGATAGTTAATTTGTTTGTTTACTCTTTATATGCATCTAAGGACCAACTATGTGAATGAGGAAAAAATTTCCTTTTGCAAAATCTTATTCATGTATTACCAAAAGAGCCCCTTGAATTTCCAAAAATTAACTCTACACATGATTTTACTTGCAACCCTACCATATTATAGTTTGGAAAATTAACTTTTTACATATAATACATGATATGCCTATCCATCTATACAATAACACATGTTGCACAAGATTCACACAAAGTTTTGATCCTCTTCCTATATCCACAAAACCCATAATAATTTTGCTTGGAAGATGAGCCTCCCACTTGGTTTCCAACTACAGGTGAAAAAATAAATCCACAAAACAACAATCTGACCACAAAGCTCTCCTCCCAACCATAGGATTGATATTCAATCCACCCCTGAGCTGTGGGGTCACATAGATTTTCCACAAATCACTTTATACAAAAGGGTTCACAACAAAATGCACCACATAAAACTCACATTACCACCATTATACCCCCTTATAATTTATTTACCTAAAATACATAAAGGGTTCTCATGTTTAAATTAGTCAAGGTGGGTGTTCAAATCATGTAGAAACTCAAACATAATTCACAATAAAAGACATAAAGGTTTCACAACCATTTTAATGTAACTTTTGAAACCATGAGAAAACATCCAAAGCATTCTTTCATACATCAAAACAATGACCAACAAAGGGTTTAGTTTCTACCATAAAAATTGCTTCTAGAGTTGGAGAATATCTCCCAAATCCTCTCTTCCTTTCTCCATTCTTCACCAAGAGTCCTCCTCCCAATATATGAAAGCATCCAAAGAACAAGAGGAAAGTAAAAGGAGAGAATCCAAAGCCAAGAGAGTGAAGCTAAGCCCAAAAGAGGGATCCCCTTCTCCTTTCAAAAAGAAGGAATATATAGAAGGGAAAAGGGCAACTAACTCCCCAAAACTTCCCAACCAACTCCCATTTTCGTCACTTTTAATAAGTGGGAAATTAGAGTGGCTTTTAAACTTCATTTAAGTGATTTTATAGAATAAAGTGACCACTACTCTATAGACCTACCAACTAGGGCACCTTTTAACCAACAAAAACTACATAAAGACATTATAAAACCTAAAATAAATAATGACATTTAAAGAGGTGACTCAAGGGTCTAATAAGAAACATCTCCCACATGCACTCGACCCTTACAAAACAAGGTTGAATACATATCCTTGACAATACTAGAATTTTCCAAGAATGATATAAGGGAAATAGTTATGTGACCCCTTCATTAATAGTGGCCAATTTTAACCTGTTTGCTCAACCAAAAGAAGGTGTCAGTATTTCTCGTAATTAATAGTATTTGAAATAGATAGCATATGAAAAATACTCTTCTAATGATAATCAACTATGGAATTAAATCTACATATAATTTAACTCTACCTACTTGCATAATATCTTTTAGAGTCAAGCAATAATTGAGCATGTTATTTAATATCAAAATATTACCACTTATCAATAATCTATTTCACCTATAATGAATATTACTACAACCAAATATTGAATATCAATCATTACCTTTATATTCACTTACACTCATAATATAAATCACCTAACATGATGAAATCCATTAATATACATAATGATATTACCAATAACGAAACCTATCAATCATTACATACTTGCATAGATAGGGAATAGACCTCATCTGGTATTACATGAAATCACAATAGTTCCACTAGTTAACAATCAAAACATATAATCAACTTGATGTATAGGAACAATAATCAGTAATGTATATTTCCCAACACAAAAGAACATAAAATATAGAACATAAACCATTGATGACTAATAAGATCAACAAGGCCACAAGGGGCGGGTCTTACAATCTACTCATTAACTTGGGCACTTTATTTTTCTCCATTACCTCCATTCAAATATTCCTTCTGATGTGTCATAACATACATCATAAGTTGGTCAACAAGTGTAACCCCATGTTATATCTCTCTTATTCATCATAGATGTTCTTAAATTTTTGATATGAGGGTCTATAATTTTTTATCTAAAAAGTCATTTAATGAACCAATTCTTTAAAATTTAAAGATCTCAAAGAAATACATACTAATAAACTTTATGTAATTAAGACCCATTTTGATAGTTTTCAAGACCCAAAATCAGAATCTATAAATCTAAAAATTACATTTTCAACATTCATACATCTCTCCTTATAACCCCCAATTAGAACTAGCTATTGTAATCTCACAAGTATATAAAAGCATTGAAGTTCTTTAGCAACCATGCAGATAAGATGTTGACCAGAGTTGCACTAGCCATTCTTAAAGCCTACAAAATATTGAACATGGTGATCAAAATTCCTTAATCATGCACATGTACAAACCTCATTAACCCACCAAATATTTATTTGCAAAGACTAAAAACAAAAACTTCCTAATGAAAACACGTGTGAACAAGTGTTTTATGAATATAACCTTTTAAAATTCATTTTCAAATCTTCTCCAAATCTAAATTGGACATGCACACGTTTTTTTTAATATTTTCCTTCTTATGCAAGAAATACATGTTCTTAATTTTGACTTCTAGGGTTTAAGGTTTTTTCTATTTTGATGCAAATAAATCTATCTTGCAAACACTTGGAGTACATTTTGCCAAGTCAAGTCTATAGACAACCCTAGCATAGGTATCTTTTGTAATTTACATAGGTTTTGATTTGATCGTTGCATACAATTATTCTATCACATGCAAATTTAAAATTATTTCCCACTTTTTGCATCCCACTACAAAGTAGCATGCAAACTTTTGGAATCCACTACCATATATGCAAAATTTGTTTATTCCTATATTATTTCTCAATCCACGTTCCTATATTTACTTATATTTAATAATTTTACACACTTTTAGCATATTTTTATAATTTACAAACTACATATCTATTTATTTTCATTTCTTGCAATTCTACAAAACTAATACTCACTAAAGTTATGGATTTCTCATGCATATAAGCAAAATCTATAAATTGTATTCTTATTTTTATGCTCCATCATTTTACTAAGCTATCCATTGCTAATTTGATTCCCTACAATATTCTTTTCTTATCCCACTCCTTGATAAGTACTCTCATATGACATCACCCAAGTCCAAATAAATGAAGTAGAAATTTAAGGGGGTCAATCCCCTTCTAATGTCACATCTACACTAAGGGAATTACCAAACATAAACTTAGGTTAGATGAACATGACAAACTTTTTGGAAATGGTGTATGTAGAAGATATGATAATAAGAGCCAAATACATTGTTCTCAAAGCTTAAGATCTTAGGTTTTAATTAAGATAAATTGGGAAGGCCCTGAACCCATTACATAACAACCATTAAGATAGAAGAGAGGGGGTCTCACAAGCGGTGAGACAATAGGAAGGCTAAAGAAAGAGACAAAAAACCAAAAACCAACAACTAGCAAAAAAAGAAACAGAACCAGCTGAGGACCAACAACCAAATATGACCAATTATTATCCTCCAAGAAGATGGAGGTCTTTTATGGCCTACCACTCCTTTGTGAGAAATTAAAGTTTTTCTTCAAAAGACAAGGCTTTTAGATTATTGTCATTATTTTCCTCAAAAGTAGGCGGCGCTATCTCCATAGTCTTTCTTTTTTTCCTAGAGTTGATGGGGGGCTTCTAAATGTTCCTCGCTATCATGCTTAGCATGACAACTTTTAAGATCTTAATGAAACACTTGTATGGTGACCATCATGTTCTTCATCATTTTCTTGTTGTAATCAATAATCTCCTACAAATTGAGAAGGAACTTATCTTGATTGCAGTGGACTTTAGCTACCTCGTTTCTCAAGCTTGCACACTCCTCGGGAGACCCGAAAGCATTTTTAATATCCCCAACCTCTTTTTTCACATTGGCCCAATAATCAAAAGTTTGAGCCATGCCTCTCAAAAAATCTCATTGATTTGCATCCTCCTCTTCACCCAGCCAATATCTAGTCTTTTTTAGCACATTAGTCTCCAAGTTTTGAATTTGATCCTTTTTTCGTAATCAAATGGGTCAGTTCAACCACTTAAGGATTTCATTTTGAATGTTAATGGCTTTGAAAAGCTCATCCAATTTCTCCCTCTTGGAGACACGATTCAAAGGGGTTAACGGTGTCCATAGGAGCATCCTTTGGCTCCTAAGCCAGACCAACATACGACTTATGGGAAGAATGTGGTTTGGTAGAAAAGTTGTGCAACTAAGGAGAATTGAGAGGGGAGTCTTTAGTGGTAGCCTTTGGAGAAAGAGACCATGAGGAGCCAAATTATTATTCAAAATAGAAATTTTGGGAGGTTCCTCAAATGACACCTTTTTTCTTACTGGAGAGAGTGGGGGAATCAAACACAGAGGATTTTTCTTTTGAATCTCGAGGGGGTTTACCTAGTGACTCTGTGGTGTTGGAGGGGGTGGAATAGGTAGCTAAAGAATGTGTCATAAGGTTATCCTCTAAAATACCAACAACACCCTTGTGAACAAGGGAAGTGTTAACAACATGAGGGAGTGAAGATAAGGCAAGAGAGAGCCACATTATAGAAATAGAGTCTATAAACCAAACCCTGATGAAGGGGTAGGGGTTTCCATTTTCTTACACAACTTTAATGGATTGTTCCAATGAGGAGTGAGTCCAAAAAGAAAAATCCATTTTATGTTATGGTGGAAAAAAATGAGCATGAAATATTTTAAAATGACCATTGAGGGTAACATACCTCATCAAAACCTCATCTATCTTCTTCCACACACTAGAAAAATTCTCTCTATTATAACCATTTTGAAACCTATTGACTTTCTCACCACTTTTTAAGAATTTTTCCATATCTCTTTAGTAGCTCCCTTTAGGTTTTATAGGAATGTTAGCTCCCTCAAGTGGGAGGCTCGTAGCTACCAAAATAAGCTCCATAAAAATAGAGGAGAGGCCTCGAATGTCTACAAGGCCTCCCTTCCAATAATTCACAAACTTTATGGAAAGGTTAGGGTTATGACCCTTCAAGGCCTCAATGTACAAGGAGAGCTTACCATTTTGTAGGATAGGTCATATCTCAAGGCCATTTCTTAGAGAGACGCAACTATTGTTCTATTCTTGAACTAGTTACCCACCCATAGCGATCGATAGGGAAGCAATGTAATAGTAGTTTAAAATCAACCAATGATGACTCCAAAAGCTTTTAGCAACCACATACAAGGTAATCTTGATAAATGGTGCCCAAAGTGAGAAGAAATAATTATTCTTCATGCAATTGAGAGGATACATGTTATCATTACAATCTTGAGAGAGATACAAACTAATCTCTGGTATGTTGTGTGATTTTATAGGAAACTTCATTTGTGATGGATTTTCTCATGTGTTCCAAGATCAAATGAACATCATCCAAAACTTTAATATTTTTGACAAAGACCCTTAAATTTTCCATCCCATCCACAACAAAATTTCCTCCCTTGTAAACATGCAATATCTTGCATTGTACTAAACCCATCATGTTTAAGCAGGAATAATCGATGAGGTCATGGAGTGTTTAGCTTGGGGAGGCTTCACCATTCAACATCATGATTGTACATATTCTTGGAGTCCCCTTCAATAGAAAAATTAATAATACCTCTTCGATTAGCTAGTTGAATACCATGATAGGCTGCATCCACCTCCACAAAACACTAGAAAACTGAGTGCCAATATTTATTGCATAAGAAAAAATCATCCTTCCCCTATGATCCCGAAGGATGCTACCCCCTCCCACCTGCCCTAGGTTACCTTTTATAGAGCTATCAAAGTTTAAAGTTTAAACCAACTAGGGTTAGGGGGGTCCAAATAATATTATTGCAAGCATTAGAAATTTTAGAGCTCAAATTATTTAGGATGTGAGTGATATCCAAAGACATAGCAACATTGAATTCCAAAGTGGAGGGATTTCTTTTAGGATTGATGGTTACCACCTTTAAATTTTCCTTGATATTTTGGATGGTGAGGTTTGCGAGCACATTCCAAGGATACTTTGTATCCCTAAAAACTCAATTATTGCACTTTCTAGAGAGCCCAACCAGTAAAGAAAGAATTCTTGCCACCACAGCTCAGAAAGAAGGGGATGATTGAATAGGGGGTCCAACAATCAAATATACTATTTGTGCTCCTACATTAAACTCAGCTGAGAAGGAACTTTGATTGATCTTTTTGACAAACTCTTCAAGAGTAGTCACAATAAAAAAGGAGATGATCAATGGTTTCTTCCTCCTCTTCACAAAGGAAACACCTATTAACAAGTTAAATTCCTCTCTTTTGAAGATTTCCAAGAGTGAGAATGTTCTTGTGGCCAGTTGTCCACCAGAAGAATATGACTTTGGGAATAGTAATATTCTTCCATTTCTTCATCCAATTGAAGTGAGAGGCCCAATTCTAGAATAAAAGATAAAACTATTATATTCATATTTATAAATTAATACACCGAATTTGGGAAAATTCACTTCTACTTGCTTCAACATGACCATAATAGCTCTTATGTAATTTTATAAAATTCACAATATAAAAAAACTTGAATTACTTCTAAGTGAGAGAGAATCTCTTTAAGCATATGAGAAGGGGTGGAAAAACACTTGAAAGGGTATTTTTCACATCTATTCAAACTACCATTTATAAATAATGAATAATCCAATAAACTATTAGATTATTAATTATTAAATGATATATGTTTTATAAAGCATATAATAAGCATAAGGTTTTATAACCTTATATTACAATAAATTATACATGATATAAGGGCATGGACTCTAACATAATTATTTTCCAACACTCCCCCTTAGTGTTGATTTTATGAAAAAATGAAGTATCATAGTAGTTTAGATATTCTTTGATAGAGATAAATAAGGGCCCAAATATATGACAAAATAATGATCATGCATTCCAAACTACATGAAAATCATATTTTCATAATTCATAATCCCTAAATAATGATAATTTAATGAGGCCGTCTAATTTTTTGATTGGAGCCCAAAGTCTCCTCAAACTAGCCTCCCCCAAATTCATTACATAGTGCTCACAAGTCTAATATAATATAATTCTTTACAAATGGAAGAATAATAGCAAGAATATTTACAATATGCCTAAAAGAATTAGGCAATAGAGCATGTGAAATTCTTATAGGTCTTACATGCAATGCCCACAGGTATTATATATTCTTTGAAGCCTTATCTAATACCTATAGGTCTTACATGCAAAGTTATCTATAAGAAGGTGTCATTGTCATTCTCACTCCCCCTCAATACAAACTCCCAAAGGTTAAGCATTGATTTGAATCTGGATAATTTGGTACTATAGAGATTTTATATGTGATTGTTGGGATCCTTGGCTAGTTCTTTTTTTATTTCAATATATCTACCTCTTAATAATCAAATCAACAAAAATAGAGTAAATATATGATGAAAAAATTTCTCTTGAATGAAGTTCCCATGAACTTCAATGTGCTTTATTTTTGGATTTTTGAATAAGATTATTTGGTCAAATAGATAGATTTAGTTATCATATAATACAACGAGACTTTTACTACTACCTAGGTAAAAATCTTCCAATAATATCTTAAGCCACATTGATTATTTTGAAGCTATTTTTTATTTAACCTTTATTTATTAAGAGATATTAAATGTATCTTATGTAAGTATTACTCCATCCATGTGATTGTACCTACACCATATTTTGAAGAGATGACCTTAGATAGATTCCCTATCAATAGGATCACTAGTATAGCTAAGAACACAATAATTAAATATTTTATTAATGATCCAATAATTATAAACACCATAATTAATTATACCTTTTATATACTTTTGACACACATTTATCAATTTTCAATTATCATATAGTATTCTACAAAAAACATAGTTGTAATACCTATTGTACAAACAATATTTAGTCTAGAAATGGAAAGATAAATCAAGCTTATTACAAGGTAATATTGGTATTTTTCTATGATAGATTTAGGGTTTAATTGAAAAATAACCTTAATAATGTAACTAGTTTGATCATATTAAATTTCTTAAGTCCATACTTTATTTTTAAATACTTGTAAATGATCCTAGAATATGGTTAATTCGAATGATAAAATATATTTAGATTTATTATCTCTAATAATTAATTCAATAATAAGTAAGTCAATTGCATATAAGATAGCTATAATCATGTGTCAATAAATAAAATTAAGATGATATAATTATATTTATCAAAGAGGACATATGAAATTTTTATAAATATAATTATGTATAATTTTTCATCTTTCTTCAAGGAAAAAATAGCCATCCTACTAAACAAAGTGATGGGTGAGCTCCTTTCCAAGTTTTCTCCTTAAATAGTTTCTTAAGGAAACACCACCAATTATAAGTATGTCCTTTATGCCCTAGAATTTTAGAGGATGCATGACTATCATATTAATAAATAGTGTTAGTGTATGTATATCAAAGTTTTGAAAGAAATGTTATTTATAACTATAGGGATGCATTTTAACTAGTGAGTAGGTTCGTGAAATAAATGAATGAAGTACATGGCCCATTCATCAACCACTTTTTTTAGTATATATAAATGACATGCATGTGTTATGTAAGACATGAAAGAGAATTTGAATCATATGTAATAAATGTTACATACCTTAAGATTAAAATCGTAAAATAAATAATGAGTGAAGTTCATGAATGTATTTATGTTATTATCTTGTATTTAGTACCAATATTTGACAATAAGGGAGGATAGACTTAGGAGTAGCACTTGATTTTTTTCTCACGATATTGTATTTTGAGCATTGAAGAAAAAATGTGTAATGCATTTTGAGTGAAACCTATTTATTGAGAGCATGTAAAAATCAAAGCTTGCAAGTCAAAAGGAAAGAATACCATTCTAAATGAGTTACAAGGAGACATATTACACAAATTTTTTTAAATAAATAACATAATAAAGAAGGATCAAGAGCCTTTTGTCATTTATTCTCGCAAATAAATAAATTTTCACAATTATACATATATGGCATGTATGCAACATTATTGAAATGGTGTATTACTAGGTAGAAGATAAAAGAAAAAAAGATAGGTTATTAAATCATTTGGGCCTACAAATTAATGTCATGTGTGGAAATGTGTGACTATTGATCATGATAGTTCACAAGATAGTCAAGTAATTACAATAATTATTTTATGAGTGGAGATGGCTAATAGGTGATCTTCTCTAATGATTTTTGGTCAAGTCCAAATAAAGTTATTGAGTAATAATCCCTTATCAAACACATAAAAAAACAAAAAAACATAGTATTAAAGAAAATAACATGTGGATGATTGAGAGAAGAGATTCTGTTATACAAAATTATTCAAAATCAATAAACACCAAAAGTATATTTGTACATATAATTCATTTTCTATTTTGTAGCAAAGAAGAAGCTTGCATAACAATCGATTTGAGGTGATGGCTCAATTGATAGTGGAGACTATTGCCCTACAAAACCATGGAATCAAGATGGCGAAGAGCAGAGCTGATTACCAGTCTTTTGTTGACAAGTTCCTCCATGATGGCAAAAATCAGGGAAAACTTTAATGGCGAATCTTCGCCAATTGGCGAATAGTACAAGCTAAAAACGATGTTGAATCACCAGGTTTTTACAAAAAATTAATTTCATCTCGATTAATTCACCTATGTAAACGATGCATCATTGGAACCAATTCGCTAGTAGTTTATACTATAATTACAAATATTAATTAAATTCGCCAGTAATTTTATATTACTACCATTAATTTCGGGGCAACATCGCCACAATAATAAATTACCATTTAATTTTAGGGATATTTTAGCCTTGAATAGGGCTTTAATTTATTGCCATCAAATAATTGATTATCGTTTTAATCAGATGGCTATGAGTTGATTTTGCGCGCTAATACACACGTGTCTTTTAAAAGGCTTGTTGAGGCCCATAATTCATTTTGATCCACACGATTAAACCTAATTGTGTGGACCAAAACAAATTTCAGACCTCAAAAAGCCTTTTAAAAGGCACATGCATATTAGGGCACAAAATCAACCTTCAACCATTTGATTAAAAAGCTAATCAATTGTAAAAAATTCACTTTTCATTTAGTCTTAATTTTAAAGTGATATTTTTAAAAAATACTTAATCTGTGTATGCTCCAATGACCCCGGACCCCACAAGGGGGCGTTGCCTCAACCCCCACAAGGGGGCTCTGCCCCCTTGACCCCCGCAAGGGGTGCTACCCCTTGACCCCATCGGTGGCTGCCGCCACTAGGCCCCTACTTCAATATTACAAAAAATAAAAAAAATATGGGGGAACTGTGCCAACCAACTATGCAAATTTTTAAAGTGGAGTTTCACCATTGTAATTAATCTTTTAAGTGATTACTCGCTAGGATTCACCACTGTGATTATTATTTTTACCAATTATTCATTAAGATTCGCCAAGATTTTATAATTTTTTTTAATAATGTGCATAAATTTTCCACAAAAATTAATATTTTTTTTCAAATAAAAGGAAAGATTCGCCAGGATTTTACACCTTCGTTGAGGGGGGGTTTCTTAAAGTTATCCCTGGCAAAAATCTTACCAGATTTCAAAATGGGTAAACATGGTTAGAAATCTCGTCTCCCTATGCTCTAGTCATTATGTTTGTGATGTGGTATTTTACCATTGAAGGTAGATATACGACTGCTCAAGCATATCACTTTTCCCTATTGAATCATATCTGTCATAATGAGCATATTAATTTTCCTTTTTATTTGCTTTCCTCTTTGCAACTTAACATTGAAAAGGTTGTGAATCCTCCCCTACATCAAGGTTTGATGCTCTCTCTTTATAAGCATGTCTTAGCATTGAACCCACATGGTAACCCTTTGATTGCTAGACAAGAAATAAAGAATCAAAATGTCAGGGAAAATGTTGAACCGTTAGAGGAGGCTAACCCCATTTAGGAGCCTAACCCTATTCCCCCTCCCATTATTGTTGAAAGAAATGTGAATACCCCTGCTAAAAATTCATCCTCTATTATCAAAAGCTCCAACCCCTCTACCCCTGTGGGTAATAATCTCCTTTCTAAAATCTCCCTTGAGCTCAAGTTGGTTAAAGCAACCCCTGAAAAATGCAAACATTCCTTGCTTCTTCTTGAATTGCCTAAGTCTAAGAAAATGAAAAAAGAGATGAAAATATAGAATGAGGTCATCACTATAAATGAAGAAAAGGAGGGAATTTAAGCTGAGCATTTGGAGGATAGGAAGTTGAGTTAGGGCAGTGGAGGCCGTAGATCTACTCACCTCACAAAGGCTACTTCCCAGGACTTGAAGGGGAAACAAAATCCATACCCCAAGAGGTAGAAGATTTGGAGGTGGAAGAGTTTGAGGCTCAGGTTGACGAAGACAGTGATGGAATGGAATTTGAAGAGACAACCTATGATATGGGGGAGGAGGAGACAAAGGAGGAGAAAGAAGAAAATGAGGAGGAAGAGGTTGAAATTGAAGAAGAGCCAAGGAATGAAACCCTACAAGCTCCTAAAACCGAGAACGTTGCCAATGATACTAATATTGTTGATGATTCTAATACTGACTATCTGAAAGCAGGTTGACTTACATGTAGGTCCAAATGGATGACATGGAAAAATCCATTATCACGCTAATGAAGGTGATGAATGGCCTCATCGCAATGCTATGGTCGATATTGTCTTGGGCCAAAACAAGATTACCAAAAAGCTAAAGAAGATAAAAAAGAATGATGATATGAAGGACCAGGATGAGGATGAGGGACCTGACTAGAGAGAGTATGTATCCCATATAGGAGAATACTAGGACTTGATTGCTAAAGCCAAATAATGGCTTTTATTTTCTTTTGGTTATGGGTGCCTTGCTTTTTTTGATGTTTTGTTTAACATTTTGGATTGCTATTTTAATATAGCTCTGTTATGGTCGAGAACCTACTCGACTCTGGTGGACCTTATTAATGGTCTTCGTAGTATTAACTTCTTTAGTGGTAGTATTTTGTTTTTGATTAAGTACTAGGGTTCTATGGTTATTGTTTTGTTAATTGGCCTGCATGCCACCTTGGACTTGTTGTTTTTTGTTGTTGGCTGGTGTTGTTCTCCCTAGCTTGTTTCCTTTTTTTTAGTTTTAGCTTTGTAACCATGGGATCAAGGCCCTTCTCCTACTTATCTAATAAAAAACATCCAAAACCAGATATTAGAATGTCATTCATATAACAATGCTATTCACATGTAATATTTATAATTGTTTAATAGTTACATACCTCTACAGTAGATGTAGTGGAGTAAAAAATAGGTGGAGGGTCAGTGTAAAAAAGATCAACACTATGACCCTAAAATTTTATTACAATCATTAAACTAAATTAGTTAATCTTTCATTTCAAAAATGAAATTTAATAAATTAAATTTAATGAACATGCTAACATTTATTGAGGCCAAAAGCCTCATTCAAAATGTCATCTTCCATCACCAACTCTACAACTGTAGATGTATCTTGCACACTAGCCTCTTGATTGTCTATGGGGTCATATGTATAGGATGACCCAAAAGCCTACCAAGAATGGAGTGGAACCCTACCCCTCGAACTCTCCCCTATCTGACGCTATACTGTAAGACTAGCATGTTGGATGATACTTTAGGTCATAGACTGTAGAGTGTCCACCTTAGCACTCTCCTTCACGATGGAAGGGATAACAATGTGCTCATAAGCCAGTCTAGTGAGTGCCCATCTCCCTTTCCATTAAGGATCCTAATGTGCACCTGGTCTATCCTATGCTGACCCACCACCTCTCCCCTGAAAGTATCACATATCAAAATAGTTGGGGATTTTGTTGAGGACAAACTCACAGTAGCGTTTCCTTAAGAAATATTGTGGAACCTTGTTATTGTTGCATGGTGGATGGTCAAAAACCATCCACCATCTCTTCTAAAAATTGGTCCTAATCCCTTGGTGGTTGAACCAATGGATAGGAAACCTCTTGCTATTAAGGTCAAGACTTTGATTTGTACGTGGGTTAGTGAATAGTGAGCACAAATTGAATATTTTGTAATTTTTTCATCTTTTACTTCTTTGTATGATAATTTATCTACATAAAAATGCCTACACTCTTGCCTCTTATCTGCCCAACCACTTAATTGTTTTCTAATTGCATCTACATGTGTTAACATGGCTTGAAGTGAATTTGCAAGCATGGTTCTTTCCAAGGTTGAACTTACAGGATCATTCAACCTCGTGATTAACTCCTCAAATTGTTTTTTGTTGTTTTCAATTTCCCCCATTACATTTTCTTGAGTTCTAGGAGGATGTTGAGGAATTGTTGGAGGAGTTTGTTGTTGTGGTTGTTCAAGATTTTTTTCATGTGCTTGTTCATGAGGAGGATTTTTAGGTTGATTATCAACTCCTATACATTAAAGAAATGAACATCAAAAACAATCTAAATTTACCTATTTAACAACAAATTCACAAAAAAACAAACAATGCTTATTCATTTGACCTCCTCCTTGATGTGGTGACATCCCGACGAAGAAATTACAAAGATTCAATGAAGAAATTGGAAGATTTGATGCTTCCAAAACACGAGTGCGCTATCACAAGGTTTGCTGGCTGTGGGCAAGAAAAAATGATAGTGAAAATGAAATGAATTCGATGTGCTTTTTTCTTTCTTATAACAAGCTATAATGTGCTTGCATTATAATGTAAGCACATTATAGACTCTGTCACACCAAGCCATAATGTGAGCGTGTTATAGCATTTCAAATTTTTTTTTTTAAATGGTCACTTTTTGGCCCCCCAACTTTTTGCACCTACCCTGGAACAATATATCTTGTTTTCTCATTACAAAATGATAATCCATCCCCAACTTTTTAGAAGAAAAAGTTGGATAGGTTTTATTTTAATTATAATTACAATTCATCTTCAGCCTTTTAGGAGAAATGGTTTAGATAATGCTACATTGATTGATTAGACCAAATCATGAAGTTGGAACATAATAGAGCTAAATGGAATGAAGCTAGAACAATCAAGAGTTGGCTAGAATAATTCTAAAATACTCTAGAGTTGATTTTGTAATAATCTAAATCCCTTCAAAGCTATCTAAAATAGCTCAAAGTTCAACAATTTAGAATAATTTGAAGTTAGTTATAATAGATTTGAAATTATACTTCAAAGTTGATTCTATATCATACTCAAAATATATTGCATTTTTTTTATATATTAAAAAATGTTAAAAATTATATTGCAATAGACTTCTAAGAAACAAACCAATATATTCTATTTTCTATTATAAATAGGCTATCAATTATTAAAACTACATCTAAATTCAAATTTTTAAAATACAATATAAATTTACATCTATATTCTATTTTGGAGAGAATAGAGGTTAGTTCATGAATTTTGATTAGATATTTTTTACCTCTCATCATTGGATACAACCAATCTCTTCAATACATGGCTTAATGATTGAGGAGTAGACTTTGTAAATCTCTTCATTGTATGTGTTGAATAACTATTCCTCTATATGTAATTGCTCTCTATATAAAAATTCCTAAAAATAATTCATCTTGGAAGCCCTTTATGACCCTCTTTAATATTCAATATTTACAATTTTTATTATATAGATAATAATCAATAAGTATATAATTACTTAAATGTTTGAGGTTAGATTAAACATAAACTTCAAGACTATGAACCTTATATCATATTTAAAGTAGTTTGATAGAATTTAACCTATGGTATATTTTATTGTGGTATTATTCAAGTAAATATTTTATTACACATTTGCATACTTAGTCCATTTTGGTGTTATCCTATAGTGTAAGTAAGTTGGTAAAAGTTTACCTAAGGTCCATTGTATTTCTTCACCATTACCTTTCAAACATGATAGAATTATCACATAATGAATTGGTGGTAAAAAGATACAAGTTCTATTTGAATATTGTAAATAACCTAAGGCACTATTCACCCTAAAGACCTTTTTTTTTCTTGGGAAGAGGAATGAATCGATCACTATTGCTAGACTAAGTGTACAATTTCTCAGCATATCTACAGAACCAACAAGATAAAAACCATAAAAAAAAATGTACATGAGGCTAAAAAACTATAGTTCATTCATCAACATTTGAACCTCATCAACCACATTGTATTGTGCCTATTGTGAGGTTTGCATGAATCTAGGAATATGCTAAAAAAGTGAAGCCCAAGAATGTAGTGTTTCTCAATTGTGGTATCAAAATGGGGATTGTAGATCTTGGAGTCTAAGTTGAAATCATCTTGGTCCAATAGAGTCAATGCCTTATGTTTGTCCCTTAAGATATTGTACCAATTCATCCTCTATTACATAAGATTTAGTTAGAATGCATTTTATATTTGATTGTCATCATGTAGCTCATATTTAAGGAGATGGATTAAAAAAAACAATGTTGGTCACACTTGACAAACTTATTGGACTACTAGGAAAATACATGACATGTAAATAATGTAGTCTATCAATTTCATAGAAAAACATACTCTTTTTCTCCTTTACTATTTTCACTGGCCAAAAGATCTAAATGTTGAAAAAAAAAAAATCTCGCACAAATTATTGCAATTATTAAATTTAAGCCATGTTTAAGCCCTTAGAGAGTTAATGTTTAAAGTTGATTCTCCAAGATTTTCTCTATTTTCTATTTCCAAGTCTTAAACTATAACCAAATATACTACAAAATTATTTTTTTAACATGTAAAAGTTAAATTTTTAATGTGCTTATTGCATTTTTCTCCCCTTACTCAAAATAGGGTACTTGTGCTAGGAAGAAGAGTTCTTGGAAAACTTATAGTGGTTATTGCTTTCCTTTTTAAAAAACAAATTGACCATGAAATTTTCTTGTAGTTCTTAAGAGTTTTCCATCATAACCAATTAATAATTCTTAACATTTTCAGTTAATCCTCAAAGTCAATTTCTATTTAAAGTGTGAGGTTTTATCATAACCGTATGCAGTTTGGGTGTTGTTTGTTGTGTAGCAGAGGTGACAGTGACTGCAAACTTAAACCATGGCGGGCAAGTGTTCAGAAAAAAGAAGGAAGAAAGTTACAAGAATACATCAGAGGTATTTGCTGAAACTTCTTTCCTTGAATCCTGAGCTCTTATGTAATGTGTTTTTCTGCTCTCAAGTACAAACAAAATGAATCTGTTTGGTAGTTTGTTTATATCTCCTCTGGATTTCTTCAATGTGTACAGAAGTTGCTTGTGCTATCAGTGTAGCCAATATTTTCAAACGGTGAAAGAACATGTCCATGGAAAGTAGGTATAAAAACAAATGAGAAATGAAGAAAAATTAAATTTATTTTGCACTGCCTGTTTGACAAAATGCAATCTTGCGACCCCAGAAGCTCGATCATTGGACTAAAGAAATGGATATTCTTTTGTTTGCACTTGACCCATAAATGTTCATTTAAAGAATGAATGAGTAGGTCATATGCAAATACCAATGAGAATTAAAGTATTTTTTAGCTGATTGTGTAGGTTAGAGTTGATTTTGAAGAAAGTAGAGTAGGAGAGGATCGAACCACTACAAAGGTGGTATCCCTCATTTGAGGACTATGCCATCACTCAAGGGATCTTGTTGAGCCAATTAGATTATGGCAGAAGTAAACTAGAGAGGATGCAAGTGGTGGCACCCACATACCTAGACCATCCTAGGGTACACGTGTCATAGGTGAAGTTGTGCTATAATAAAGCAACCTACAATTAACCAAGAAAAAATAGAGTTGAGAGGCCTAGTTCTAGGCCTATAGCCTCTTTTATGTCAACCACTAGTATAGTTAGATTAGCCACTTGTACATGGGCTTCAAATGAAATGAAATATTTTAATAACATTCATGAGGTCAAAGGAGCTTATGGGACCTAACATCAACACACAACAAGATCCAACAAAGAAGTCTTATCAAGTTTGTAAACTTTGCTCGAGATCAAATCTTTTGCAGTGGACTTTGATAATGAAGTTTACAGTTTTGTCCAACCTTGCCTCATCAAACAAGATACTTAAAATATCAACTTGTAAGTGTCTTCATAGTTGACATGAATCTCTCTATATGTTGAGCACTCCATGAAGAAGTGTCATTATGTTTCCACCATTCCATTGTTACAAAATCAACATATTGTTTTTTCCCACTCCTCTTTAGGTTCCATCCATCTACTAGTTTCACATCTAAGATGATGAGAACTAGTCCTTTATTGGGCTATCAACCATTTACCACCATAATGCAGATTTTTAATAGACATCACATTTTGACATGTTGGTGCTACCATATGTGTGTGTCATCATATACAAAATATTATAGGCTCATAACTAGGCCTCTCAATTCTATTGTCTATTTGGTGAGTTGTAACTCTCTATCTATATATGAGATATAATCCAAGTTTGCACTAATTATATGTTCCTTTATGTTTATGAGCAGATATAATCCAAGTTTTTGTTGACTATATGTTCCTTTATATATGAGATATAATCCAAGTTTGTGTTGGTTGTATGTTCCTTTATGTTCATGCAAAGATATAATCCAAGTTTATGTCGATTATATGTTCCTTTATGTTCATATAGAGATAAAATAATAACAAATATGCAAGGTTGTATTAATTGCTTTAATCTTTGACTTAAACTTATAGTTCATAGTTGTATTTACTTGAATTTGTATTGGACATTATAAATTATCTACAAGTTGTGATTATATCATTTTAAATGTGCATTGCTCAAAACCCATGTCATTATATCTTGAATCTATAGGTTGTGACTATATCAATTTGATTATGCGTTGCCCTAATTTTGTTATTAGAATTTATAGTTTTTTTATGTATTTATGTTTTTCATCCTCTATTATCATCATGTGGTTGCATCAACTTGATTCATATTATATACTATAGTTAATGATTTGATAGATATCAATTTGATACTCATTAGTTATCAATTTGTTATCCATCACCATTGCATGCTATAGTTATTGATTTGATAGTCATTAGTATTGCATGGTTATCATTTTGGTATTCATTAATATTGCTTGGTTATTGATTTCATATTCATTAGCATTACATAGTCATCATTTTTTTATTCATTAGTTTTACATTGATTTCATATTCATTAATATTGTTCTAATCCCTTGATATTGAATATATAGATTTGCATTATTAATTAGAGTGTTCATTATAATTAATATAACCTCTTTGATATTGTAGTTAGATTTCTTATATCAAATATTAAGATTTTGTGAAACATTAGAAATTATTGTATAAAATCATCCTATTGATATTTAAGTGATGATTGTAGAATATTATTATGAGTTTTACTTGAGTCATTTAAAAAGAACAATATAATATATGAAAAATGAGTTTACATGCATATATTGCAATAGATATATGCAACCAAATATATTTAATGTTCTTTTTAATTTTAAATAGGCTATCAATTCTTAAAACTGCATCTAAATTCAACCTTTTGAAACATAGAATATAAATTTGCATCTATATTCTATTTTGGAGAGAACATACGTTAGTTCATGAATTTAGATGAGATATTTTTTAACCTCTCATCATTGGATACAACAAATCTTTTCATTATAGGGTTTAATGATTGAGGAGTAGACTTTGCAAATCTATTCACCATGTGTGTAGAAGAAGTATTCCATTATATGTAATTGCATGCATCAAGAAAAAAAAAGTAAGTTACCAAATCAAACCCCCTTTACAAGCAACATAGCTCATCAAACCTTGTCAAAAACTTCATTTCTAAAGACCACCTACACACCCACATCCTTTATTTTACTTACAAATAATAGGTTTTGTGCCAAACTAGGGAAATGGTAGAAAGAGTGGAAATGGTATACTAATACACCAATTGATATAATTATACGACCTACAAAGGATATTTGTGGCTTTCTCATATTATTATGGTTCACCAACTAAATCATCATTGACAACTTCAATCTTCTATGAAAACTTGGAATTGAAGGTTCTAAGCTATTTGGTTAGCTATTCTTGATTAATGCAGGAGCATCCAGTGGTGTAAGGGCAATCCTACATCAACCAAAAATATGTTTCCTTTATGTTTTCTTTTTGTTATCATTTTGTAGATATTTTTGCATTTCTGGATACCCTTTTCGTAGAATAAGAATTCCTAACTTTTAGAACTACATTTCTACTTTTTCTGGTCAATTTCTATTTTTAGCAGTTTTGAATTTGAAAGTGTGAGGAGGCAGAAATTTATGGGAAGCTTTAGGACAGAAAAATAAGCACTTTGGCGAAAGAATTAGGCCAAGATCATTCTTGATTTGAAAGTTATTCAAGTTTCAATTTCCCAAAATTGTCCTGAAAAATCTTCTGAGTCCAATTTGAGGCACTAAATGGTCTTGTATGGGCCCATAAGTCGTTGAAATCAGTAGAGTGGATTTTGAGCACATTCTACACTCTCAGACCTTTCCAACGGTTCAAACGATCCGTCAAACGAAGTCCTGGATCAAAATTATGGCTTTCGAAAGTTGGTCAATTTTTGGAAAACTGCCAATTTTCAAATTGTGTTTGAATTTCAAATTTCAATTTTTGGCACCCAACTACCTAAATTCAAAATTCAAATTGTATTTTTGGCTCGAAGCCAGAAAAAGGCTATTTAGAACTCATTTTGTAAATTATGGGGTATTGGGAAAAAGAGAAAGATTGTATTGGGGAAAAGGGGATTTGCTTTTTAGTAACAGTAAAGTTGCATGTTTTGCAACCTATGAGGATTCAATCCTATGGAATGTAATTTCTCTGTAATGAGAACATATTTCTCATAATTAAATAATAATTTTTTTTTGCTACTATTGATGCTTTTTTGAATCTCAGGTCTTGACTCTCATCATTGATTCAAAATTGGTTTGCTTTGTTTGGTACATTTTTTTATTAAGATATTCCACTTGGTTCTTGTTTAATACACTTGGGAGTTTTTAATTCTTATTGTCTATATTGTGAATAATTAGAGACTCTCAAACATCTTTTCTAGTTTTGCACCAAAGCTCAAAAAGCTTAGCAATATATTCTTTATTTTTTTAGGCCTTTTAAACCTACTCCTTCATGGCTTATGGTCTTGTCAAGGGACTAACCTTGTCTCCCTTTCAAGGTGGATATTTTCTTCAAATTTTGAAAAGAAATTCTATTTTTTGTTAATATGCTATGCTAATATTCATTTCTCCTTTTACACTAAAGCTATGATTTTCTCTAATGTGCTTATATTGATTCAATTGCAAACTAGAAAAGTTGCACTTGAGGTGGCTTATTTGTAGAAATGTTTGGGCCACTAGGGCAATACTCCCTACAATGTTTTCAAACTTATATCTCCTTTCTCTTCCCCTCCTCAAGGACACCAATGACATTGTAGCCAATCTTTCAAAAGAGATTGTGGTTTCGAGTCCCGTGGATTTTAGCTCATGATAAATAGAGACAATACTTCTTGTGATTGGTCTTATCCCTCATGACCACATTTTTCCTCCTCTCATGGGTGTGGTGCTCCTAGTTAGCTTGACTCTGGAATTTTTCTTCAACTAGAGCTATCCATTTATCTTGTGTGCACTCAACAACCTTTGGAGGATATTCTTGAGGAAGAGAGTGTACTCATTGGTTGGGAGTCAGTTGATTATAATCCTATTCTTGGTGATGTATGGAGGAAATCTAATGGTAAAGACCCACTTCCTATTATAATTTCTTTAATTGTTTAGTTTTTTTAATGTTATGTTCAAACTTGGCCCCTTGAATTCTTATTTCTCATTTGTAATTTGTCTTATCTAGAATTTATGAATGTATAATCTTACCACAATTTTTTTAATATTGTACTATTATCTTTTAAATTAATTAAAAATTAAATAGACTTATTCATCCCCCAAAATATAAAGAATTTGAGTTCATAGATCTGGTAGTGGTTAAGCTTTATGTTAAGTGTTTCGTGATAGCTAAATGCCATTTATTCAACTACTGACCTATAAGTGTGAGGTTTTATCATTAGGATTATGCAATTTGGTTAACCTATGTCCTATAAGTGGGATACACTATTGTGGAAACACCCTATTAACCTATGGTCTATTATATTGTGGCATCACTCAGTAAATATTTTCCTATACATTTGCATAAGGTCCATTTGTGGTGTTGTCTTATAGTGGTTCATTGTATTTTTTCACCTTTATATTTCAAACATGATAAAATACTCACATGATTAATTGATGGTAAAAAGATATAATTCTAGTTGAATATTGTAAATAAAATAAGACAATATTCAGCCTAAAGACCTTATGTTTCATGTTTTCTTCATAAGAATGGGAATGAATTGATCACTATTTCTAAATAAATCTAAAGAAGTCTACAATCGATGGCCTATCACTTTGTTGAATTTCTCATTTAAGATCATTTCCAAGACTTTGACTCTTAATCTTAGGCCTCATATTCATTAGCTTGTCTAGTCTAAACAAACTAGCTTCTTCAAATCTAGATTTATCTTAGACAATATAATTGTGGTTTGGGAAGGAATGGAATGGGATTGACACTTTTAGCAATGTACCATTTTTATCAAAATTGATTTTTCCAAGGCTTATGACTACATTGATTGGTCTTTTATTCTTACCATGCTTCAAGTGCTTGGGTTTGGTCCTTCTTTATTTATTCTATGCATATTTTTCTTGTTGATGCCTTGGCCTAAATTACCATTAATGGTTGACAATTTGAGCCACTTGGAATTTTTCCATCCATCCAACAAGGTTTCCCTCTTGCTGCAACTCTTTATGTGCTTGCACTAGAAGGCTTTGGTTATTTATTGTCTCATATAACTTCTCATACCCTAGTTAAGGGTATTTCCCTTCCTAATTCTTCCTACCACTTGGTTAATGGTCATTTTGTTGATGATTCATTCCCCTCTTATTGAAGATGAAAAAATGTTAAGCAAACTATTCAAGTTGTCTAGTCAAAGATCAAATAATCCACAAAATTGGTGTTAAGTCATTCAAACCTTCATGGAAAGATTGGAAATGGTATCTTGATACAAAACTTCAAAATTATAAGGCTCAAAAAGGATTTTGTAGCTTTCTCCTTATTTTCATATGGTTGGCCAACTAAATCATCATTGAAAAGTTCAATATTCTAAGGAACTTGCCATTATAGGTTCTAAGCTATCTAGCTAGATATTCTTGATCTTAAATTGGCTCACTTTGTTTGGCATATTCTCTATTAAGGTCTTCCACTTTTCTCGTTTGATATGTTTGAGAGCTTTTAATTCTCATTGTCTATTTTGTAGACACTTGGAGACTTTTAAGCATCTTTTCTAGTTTTGCACCAAATCTTGGGAAGTTTGATAATAGATTCATGATTTTTGAAGAATTTTAGACTTGCCACTTCTTCATGGAATGTGGTTTTGTTAGGGGTTTGACCTTGTCTCCCTTTCAAGTATACCCAAATTCAACATGTTTTGAGGGTAAAGATTATTTTCAGTATTTGGAAATAAATTCCAAATAAGTTATTAAAGATAAGTTTCTTATTCCAATCATTGATTATTTTCTAGATGAATTGAATGGAGCTATGTATTTTACCAAGTTGGATCTTAGATCTAATTATCAACAAATTAAAATTAAGGAAGGAGATATTTGTAAGATAGCATTTCAGACTCAAGAGGGTCATTATGAATTTTTGGTGATGCCATTTAGTCTAACCAATGCACCATCTACATTCCAAATTTTGATGAATTCCATTTTTAAGAAAATTTTGAGGAAGTTCATATTAGTGTTCTTTGATGATATATTGATTTATAGCAAGACATGGGAAGAACACTTGCAACATGTAGATCAAGCATTACAAATACTCGAAGATCATCAATTCTATGCTAAGACATCCAAGTGTTCTTTTGGTCTTAATGAGGTGGAGTATTTGGGAGACATAGTTTCACATGGAGTAAAGGTGGATCCTAACAAAATTAAGGCTATCATGGAATGGCCTATTCCAAAAACCATTAAGAAATTGAGGGGTTTTTTAGGATTCATGAGAAACTATAGAAGATTTGTGAATAATTATGGTCCTATAGCAACTCCTCTCACAACTTTATTGAAGAAGGATTCTTTTCATTGGAATGTCCACTAATACATAATTTGAGAGATTGAAGGAGGCTACGTGTACAACCCCAATGCTTGCCACTCCAACTTCACTAAGGACTTTATTGTGAAATATGATGCTTCAAAAAATGGTATAGGAGCAATACTCATGCAATAGGATCAACCAATTGATTTTGAGAGTTGTGAATTAAAGGGTAAGAATCAACTCAAACCTATTTATGAGAAGGAAATGCTAGTGATTCTTCATGCAGTTAAACAATGAAGGCCTTATCTAATGGGTATAAAATTCAAGGTTAAGATAAATCATGATAGCCTTATATATTTTTGGAACAAAGATTATGTTTTGAAGAGTAACAAAAATGGGTCACTAAGATGTTGGGATATGACTTTGATATTGTATATAAGAAAGGGAAGGAAAATATTGTGGTAGATGCACTTTCTAGGAAGGATGAGAAAGATGAAGCCTTATTGTGTTCCCTTTCAATATTACAAGCACATTGGGTGGAAGAAGCTAAAGCAGAGTGGCAAAATGATGTTGCGATAAGTAATCTCATCCAACAATTAAAGAGTGATCCTAGTCGTTTAGATAAGTTTTTTTGGAAGGGATACTCTTTGGTATAAAGAGTGTATCTCTACAAGAATTCCACTATTAAAAATAATATTCTCACAGAACTGCATGAGTCTCCAATTGGTGGTCATTCAATTTTTTTGAAGACATATCATTAGGTCAAGCAAGATTTTTTTTGGGAAGGGCTAAAAGGTGATGTTCAAAAATTTGTGGTTGAATGTTTGGTTTGTAAAAGGAACAAATGGAAACAATTAAGACACTAGGTCTCTTGCAACCCTTATCTATTCCTAGCCAACATTGGGAAGAGGTATACATGGACTTCATCACAGGGCTTCCCAAATCTAAAGGCCATAATTTCATCATGATAGTAGTTGATCGCCTCACTAAATATGCACATTTCATTGCATTATCACATCCTTTTACAACAAGTGCAGTGGAAAAAGATTTTTTGGAGAATATATAAAAGCTAAATGGTACACCTAAGGTTATTGTTAGTAATTGTGATCCTATCTTTACTAGTCACTTTTGGAAAGATTTATTCTCATGTTTGGGTGCTCAATTGGCTCATAGCTCTTCATACCACCCTCAATTAGATGGGAAAATTGAGGTTGTTAATAAGTGTTTGGAAGGATATCTACGTTGTTTCACTTCAAAGAAATAGTCTCAATGGGTAGATTGGCTACCACTAGAAGAATGGTGGTATAACACTTATTTTCATAGCTCATCAAAAATGTCTCCATTTTTGGCACTATATGGATATCATCCTCATTCCATCACATCATCATTGAAGGTGTCACCAAGATTTTAGGTAGTAGAGGACTGCTTGCTTCATCAACAACAAGTACTTTCAAGACTCTAGGAGAATTTAGCCATGGCACAAAATCAAATGAAGCAACAAGCATACTAACATCATAGTGAAAGAATTTTTGAAGTTAGGGATTGGGTCTTCTTGAGATTGCAGCCTTATAAGAAAATCTCACTAAAGCAACAAAAAAAGAATTATAAGTTGTCTCCAAGGTATTATGGCCCATACCAAATCATGCAAAAGATTGGGAGTGTTTCCTACAACCTAGAGTTGCCACCACCAACAAAGATACATCTAGTTTTTCATGTTTCTTGTTTGAAGAAGGTAATTGGGCATAATATTCCAACTCAAACAGTACTACTAGAGCTTGATGAAGAAGGAAGAATCATTTTGGAACAAAAGTGCATTCGTCAAACATGGACAAAGAAGTTGAGGAATAGAACTCTCACTGAGTATCTCATCCAATGAAAGAATTTACCAATTGAAGATACCACATGGGAGGATGAGGAGTTAATTTAGAAGAATCCACATTTGATTAGCATTGAGGACAATGCTTCTTTGAAGAGGGGGGCATGCTACACCCTTAATATTGGTGTACATTAGGTTATCAATAGTCATCTTGCATGGTCATCTTAACTCTTAATGAAGTCATATTATCATTATTATATTTTTATTTAGTTATTTAGGTTGACCTTAGGATTATATAGGACTATCTAAGTTGGCATGTGTGATATCCTAGGCATAAATAGGTACATATAGGAGGTAGTGAGTGCTATGCCTTGCATAACCACCCTATTTTGTTTTTGGTCAAAATGGGTCCCCCTTGTGTTTGTTTTTCCTTGGTTTTTTTCCTTAGGTCTTAGGAGTTATTTGTTTTCTTCCTAAGTCCTTGATCCTTTTATTTTCGTAGGCTCAGAACGTGGACCAAACCCGAACTTAGAAATTTTGCAAAGTTCCTAGTCTGGTCCCGGCCCCGTCTCTTGCTTTGTTTGCTTCTTTGTTGTTTTTCTTCTCTCATAATCTTGGGTTTTTTCTCTCCCTTGGGTTTATTTTGTTGTCTACCCCTTTGTGTTTCTTTTCCCTTTTGCAAAAGTGGAAGTGGAACAGAAACTGGACTCGAAACTTTGCAAAAATTTGGAGTCTGGGTTTCGTTCTAATCATGCTCCCATTTGTTTGTCTTGTGTTTTGTATTTTGTTTTGGGATGGGCTTTGCCCCAGTCCCGCTTCCTTTGTTATTTTATTTTTCTCCATTGGTGTTCTTTCCCTTTTTCGAGAGCAGAATTAGAGTCAGATCTGAACTTGGAACTTTGCCAAGTTCCAGATCTAGATTCAATTTTGATTTCACCCCATTCCTTTGTTGTCCTTTCCCTGCCATGGGACCAGAGTCAGATTCAAAATGAAATGTGGAACTTTGAAAAATTTCTTGGTTCTATCTTGACTATGCTTCCACTCCTATTTTATCTCTAATGTACATGTTGGTTGTGTACCCGATTTCGCTCTGATTCTGCCCCCAACCAATTGCATTAAATACATTAATTACAGCCTCCTCACATGTGTGAAATGGTTTTTAAAACCTTAATCAAGGTTATTTGGCTCATTACAAGTATTTGAAGTGTTTTAAACAAGAAAGAGCCTAAAGAACTAGAGGAAGAGCACAATTTGGTTGTGGGTGAGTGTGCATGAGCAGATCCCTATCTATTTTCAACCTTTTTTGGTCGTGTTTTGAGGCAGGTAGTTTTCTCCCATTCCGTTTTTTGTTTTCCCATTTGGTTGTTCATTCTATTCTTCACGCATTCGCAAGACTTCTCTAGTGGATCTTCCCTTGTTTCTATTCTTGTTCATTGGTGTTTCATTTTGCTTTCTTGGTTTTCTTTGCATTTTTTCTTCCATTTTCCATTTGTTTCTTGCTTTCCCCATTTGTTTTTCTCGCTTGTTTGTTGTCATTTTCACCATTTTTAGTGGCGGTTCAAATTTTCTATGCCCTATTTTCAATTAGGGTTCCATTTTGAGGGGCCATAGTGATTGAAATTATTTTGAATCTTTCCCTGAACTCCTACGATCTTGTCTATTGTAATTCTTACAAATTTTATCATAGGGTTTTTGATGCCATAGTTTTGATGTAAGTCGACAAGCCATATGAATTAGGGTTTTTCATTTCGTGCCCTGTTTACATAATTTCCCTAGCTTGCTCAATCCAATCCCATTGGTTTAGGTGGATTCGAGCTTGATTTCTTCCTCCCCACATCATTTTAACTTGGGTCCAAATTGGTGTCGGTGTGTGGGGAGAATCCGCTTAACTTTATAATACATGGTGGAACCAAATCCAGAACTGAACTCATCCATTGAACTTTTGAATGGGAGTTTAGTTCCAAAAATGAGTTCTCATTCAATTGGTTCTAATTCTAATTTCGATCCGGCTAACTTGGTAGGGTCAGGTCATAAAAATTTAAGTGGATTTGGAACTTTCAAAGTTTCAATTTTTTATCTAGTCATGGTCCCGGTTCTGATTGTGTTGTTCTATTTCTCCTCTCTGGTCTTGATTTTCTACCAATTCCGCTCCTACCAAGTTTAAAATTTCACTAAGTATGGAGGGTTACCTAGGGAATAATAGAAAAGTGTGAAAAGATAACACCTGTAATGATGATTTTCATACCTTTTTTTGGTCTAATCCAAGGTTGTCTTGCAGGAGTAAAAAATATCAGGAGCATCTAAAGAAGTTTCACAAAAGGAAGGGCAGGTTGTAGAAAGGTCAAAGGGGGTGCAACCCAAGAAGATAAAGGTGGAGCAATTACCTTACACCTTGAGATATAAATACCAAGATTCCACCCTCACAACCAACAAATTAGATTCAAAACAGGTAGACATAACAGATATTAATCTAGGCCCATTCAACCGTGAAGAGGTAGTTGTGGATACTTTCTCTGAGGACATGATTGGAAGGAATGAAAGAATAGACCAATATGGGTTGGCACATGTTACACTTTTCCCTCTATCAATCCAATGCCCAAAACTTACACTCACAATAACAAGGGCTTACAATCCTTTATCAAGACAGTGTGTGGACCTCCAACAGAATGTGATAATTGATCTATCCCCTCAAATTATGAGGTTCTTGTTCAGTGCACCTACAACCAAGAACCCCAAGCAATTGACTAAAGTAGAGGCATTGTAATTATTCAACAAGGACAAGGAAGCTAATAGGGCCCATATGAATAATAAGTGGTTAAGAACTAAAAATAAGTCCTTGAACAAGGTTCCTGAACAACCCAAGAGGGGAGACTTCAAGAAGGAAATAGATGACCTGATCATGATGCTTTCTAGCGTGTTTGGAAAGGACTCTACATACTTTAAGGAATGGATATTTCCATTCATTGAAACCATTTTGGATGGTAGGAAACAATTTGATTGAGGCATGATATTATCAAATAACTTGCACAACTAGATGCTTAAGGTGTGAAAAACCAAATGCTTCTCATGACTTCTTATGACATATATGCAGCTACAAGAATGGGCATATTCCCTGGACTGAATTTAGTGGGCACATTAGGAGAGGCTCATGGAAAAAATAAGGCATGTGAGCACTATGATCAATTGACCCTACAAACCTTTGAGCTACATATAGAAGGGACAATGATGCATTCCTCTATGTCATTATCAATCAGTTAACAAGAGATGTTGGATACAGGATGAGTAGGGAGGCCATGGCTTTCATATCTGAATGGGGACATTGGTATATCCAATACCCCAAGTTCTCTTATTTTAGGTTGATAGGATTTGATGGACATTTTCATCTACTACCAAGGTGTTGTAGTGATAGGATTGTTCCTATGGAGTTCATATATTAGGCTATGGGAGTTACTACGAAATTTTCCAACAAACGCAAGCATGGATGCCACAAATTCCCCATGAAGTTGGGAGAATACTACTATGTTGACAATTTGGCTTCAAAGGTAGCATGTGAGGAGTTACTTGAAATTGGGGTTGTATACAACTAGAAAACACTTTGACCCAAAGCATAAGATGAATGGCTTAGCTCCTACCATTTTGGATAAGCATTTTAACTTGTTAGAGGATTTTTGGATTGATTTGCAAGATAACTATGATGCTAGGAAAATAAATTTTGAAAGACTTACCATCCCACAGATGATTGAATATGGGGTAAAGGAAGATATTCCTAATACATTATCAGATGATGGTGTAGTTTTGGACCTTGGGTATGAAGCTGAAAATATAGGTACCAGAAGCTTGGACCCAATAAATTGGGATGAGGAGGAATTCATTAACATTAAAAAACTTTCCATGACAAAGATGGACATAAGCATTCAATGGGTGGTCATGAGGATACAAGAGCCAGAAGCTCAATCCTCAAAGAAGAGGAAAGCAGTCAGTACCCAAGGATATAGAAGAATAAAGAGGAGGACAACTCCTAAGGAACAATTGGAGTATTATCCTCCTAGCTCTGGAGGAGATGTTGATCAAGGGGTACCTACTTCAAAAACCCATGAATCACAAGGTGTAGAAGCTACAACAACTAAATAAGGAGCTTCATCTCAACCTTCTCTCCTAGAGGAATCCACTAGTGAAGTACCTGTAGGTAGCCTCCATGAGCAAGCTAAAAAAGATAAACACAAAGAGGTTGAGATTCATGATATTGACAATGATTCAGGCACCACACAGTAAGACCATGAGCTTCTTGTAACTGCATATGTTGAGGACATTCAAGATGTTGGAACTAAACATATCCTAACTCTAGAGGATCAATGGAAACTATTTGATGATGCAAAGGAGGCTAATGCCAAAGCACAAGTTGATGCACTTGCGAAGCAACAAGAGACTGAAGCTATAACAAAGACTGAAGAGATTGCAAGGTAGCATAAGGAAAAGGAAGACCTCTTGCAGTAACAAAAAGAAAGTGAATGGAAAGTTAATGTAGAGAGGGATAAGTTGTCCCTCCTACAAAATATTCATGACCTTGAAGAGGAAAAGGCCTGACAAAGGATAGAGAAGGAAGACATTGAGGACAAGGCCAAGGCTATAAAGGAGGCCCAAAGAAAGAGAGATGAAGAAGAGCTCTTGCTAAAGAAGTTGGATGTAGAGGAACAAGCCATACATGAGCAAGAAGCAATCAAAATGTGGGAGAGGGTTAAGAAATTAGAAAAACAAAGAGATGACATGTTAGAATAGAGAAGGTTGGAGGAAGAAATAGAGAAAGCTAAAGATGATAGGCTTTCCAAGGAGATGGAAAAAAGGAGCAATGACAAGAGATGGATTCTCAACTGAAGGTAACACTTCTACAACCTCTCTCTTCTACCACTTCATCTTCAACACAAGTGGTTACTCCTCTTGTTGCCTCAACATGGTTAAAGCTTAACCTGGAGAAGAAACAAATAGTCAAACCCAAGCCTCTAAATTGGGATGATATGATGAAAGAAATTGAGGAGAGGTCCAAGAAAAAGGCTCGATTCCTTCATTCCTCCAAACTAACAGATGTTGGAGATATTGTAGTTGAATGTTCCATTCCAATAGTGGACAAGGACAAATAAGAGATGTAGTTGAGTGATTATCAACTAGGCACTGTGAATTTAGGGAGACCTACAAGGAACCAATAAATTGACTTGATTGATATTGTAGCATCCTCCACTAAGTCAAGAATGATAAAGGATAAGCAAAGGAAGGATGAGCTCAAGGCTCAATTGGATCAGTTCCATAAGTTCTTGAAGGAGCTATCTTCTCTTGTTTCTTTGCAATCTGGTTCGCCCAAGACACCAATTTTTTTGAGCAAGAAAGAAGCTAATGATCTTGTTGAGATGAGAATCAAAGTAGGTATGCTAGATAGATGGATTGATAAGTTGAACCAAGAGGTGGAGGAATTACTTGTTGAAATCCACAAGGTTCATAAAGAAGCATGTTAAGAATATGAAAGAAATTAGTAAGATGCCTCAAAAAATAGTCCTAGAACAATCTATCCTTGAAGAATGTAATGATGATTTCATTATTAAAACTATTAACATTATCATATTTATGACTTCATTTATTTTTTCCCATAGGAATGAGGTGCAACAGGATGGAAAAGATTTGATAGATCAGATTGTGGAGTTAGAAGCAATCATAGCTATGATGGTGAATGAAGATGTCCCTGTCAAGGATGGTTTTCCTCTTGATGAGCTAAGGAAAAAATGGGATAATAGATTCCAAGAGACAATACAGAAGGGAGATGATGGTGATGATTTTTTAATTGATAAGTTCATGGATATAAAAAAGGTAGTGAAGATTGCTCATAAGGAGTTGGCTAAGTTGGATGATATACAAAAGTTCACCTCTGCTGAGTTAAAAAGAATAAAATTTGAAGAAAATTGGGTGGACGAGCTGGATGTGGATATACTTAGACAAGTACTAGAAAGTTATGAAGAATTCTTGAACAAAAGACAAAGGAGTTAGGTGTCTATGGAATATCCTTTTTGAATGAAGCATCAGATGATACAACCAACTAGATAGCTCTCTCCTACTTTTTAGGAACATGAAACCAATTCAACTAAGGATTCCCTAGTAGTTCAACCTTCTCCTTTTTTATTTAGAATTTGGTACAGATTCATCAACAATTGAACTAAAGATCAGAATGGACAATTACCTCATGTAGCTCTGGTTGCCCCTAGATTTGTGGATCTCAACTTTTGATTGGAGGAATTAGTGTTAAGGCTTGTCTATATGTAGTTCTCCTCTCCATGTTGTAAAGGTCGGCTAATTGAAGAAAGATTAGCTACCTAAGGAGAAAATTAAGATAATTTTTATAGTTTTAGAATATTTTTACAGTTTTATGCAAGGATACTTAGACATTTTTACAGTATTTAATACAATTTATGTCATTTTCCAGAATTAGTTTTAATGATGATGTCAATGAATTTTGTTGTGCATAAATGTGTCTTATTTGATGAAAGTCAATAGAAGATTCTAAATCTGAGACTATTTCCATTGAGTTATCTATGAATGAGGTTTCTTTGTGTTTATTGATCTATGAATTTTAATGATGGGTTGGTGATCTGTTCTTGTTTGATTTTGAAGTTTATGAATGGTGAATGATTGTATGTCTTGAATTTTCACTATGAATGAATGCAATGGTATAGATTGTTTTGTGGATTGTATCATTTTATGTTTTAGTTTTTTGAAGGGAATGCTCATTATGAAGTTTGTATGTCTAAATTGAAGGAATTCTATATTTATATTTTGTTGTCTTGAGCTCTTTTCTATCTTTTGATATTTATTTACACCTCCAAAATGTTAGATTAATTTGTACTATGTAGTTTGCATCCCTTTACCAACAGGCCCCTTGAACATTACAGTTGCATAGGCCATTGAACAACATCAACATAGTTGAGAACCAACTACAAAGACCTTGGAAGATAGGTAGCTTTATGTTGTTGATCTTTTTTAGGAGAAATAGAGTAGAAATATTATATTTTAATGTTGTTGTGTTACATTGACCATCAATAGAACTAGCACTAGAAGGAGGGCCTGGAGGAACAAACTAGCTCAAATTAGGTCCTTTTCACCACAAAGGTTTGAAAGAGTTCTAAGATCTCTTGCAAATCCAGAACTATTAGTTGAACTCCAGACTCCTATTAGGCTTAGAGCCTATCAGATTTTAATCCCACCACCGTTAAGACCACCACTTACTCCACTTGAGTTTCCACTCATACCATAGATAGCACAACCAAATCCACCACCACCACCTATGGTGTTCTTTGCCAATAATCCTTCACCACTGGGAGACATTCCTAGTGGCATACATGAAATGCCTAAGAATCCGAATAAATTCTGCCCTAGGTACGCTCATGGAGAGCCAAGAAGTGTTGAAGAGCACATACAGACATTCAAAGATGCCTGTACTCAGGCTCAAATTTCTCACCATGATGTTGTATTTAGATTATTTCCCTATTCATTAGGAGATATGGCCTACAATTGGTATCTAAATCTTCCCACTGGATCGATCTTGAGCTGGATGGACTTAGAAGATGCATTCATAAACCAATTTCGAGTTTATGTCAATCCAACAATCTTGCATCATCAGTTTTCCACTATTAGGAAAGAGCCACATGAACCATTATCCCTATTTAATACAAAATTTCAGAGGATGTATAGGAGGTTACAAGACCCATACTTGGTGGCTGAAAATATTGCTATCCAAGCTTACCTGAAGGCCATAGATCCCTTGATTGGCCTATTTTTGCAGAGAACATACCTCACAAATGACATTGAATCTCTTTCCAAATTTTACCACCTGGCTATTAAACTCCAACAACAAATTAGCTCACAATCAGGAGGTCTAGGAGGGAATTTCCCTCCTCTAGGATACTCTTAGGTTCCTAATCCTACCCCATTGTTTAATACAGTCCCAGGGATGTCTCACTCTACATACAACCCTTTAACTAAACTACAAGCTCCATCTCAAAAAATATTCTTTAGTGGAAAAACCCTTAACCCATCACAACAAACTTAAAATTCCCATAATCATGTTGGAGGGTCCAACCCTGTAACACATACGTCAATTGCAAACAGTGCAGAAAATGAATGTATTGCCCACTTGATAACACAGTTGGGAACTCTAAAGAAAACATTGTCTTAGGTAACTAACAAGATGGTACAACTCAAATACAACCCCCCTAAAAATCAAAATCAAAACCAGAATTACCAAAACCAAGGAGGGTATTCCAATCAGGGTAGTTATTCCAATCAGAATGTTAACCAAAACCAAAGGAACTTTCAGAATCAGAATTCCCCCATCAAAATTACCAAAACCAAAATAGAGGATACAACCATAGGTCCAACAACAACAAACAATGGAATACTAGGTCTAACAATGGGGGAGTTTCCCATAACTATCAAGTTGGTGACGACAAACCACACACTAAAACTATTGCAAATCTTAATTTCAAGACAAATTGGTGTAGGTTTCACGACACTACAACACATTCAGAGATTAATTGTCCTGAAATGGAGAAAATGGTTAAGATTGCACAAGTTGATGCTCCACTACAGGGTGCTCCCAACAAGAATGGTGGGTCCATAGATACACCCATGGCTTATGAACTCTTTGACAAAGGATATCCTTTCCCAAAATACGAGGAAAATGAGCCAGAGGATGATGTATTTGATGCTCAATCCTTCCAATCCAAAGGGGGCCATTTTCTGAGGAATTAGAATAAAGGCCCATTCACCACATCCACTCCTTCAACCACTATAGCTCCACCCAATCAGAATGTTGACAATAACCTGCCCCCACCAAAAGGCCCACTTGAATTTCAAAATAAAGGTAACTCATCTTTTGTTCCTAAATATCAAATGAAAAATGATATGGAATTTGATTTTATTTCAAATATGTAGAAACAAAAGACTTCATTGTCATTCTTTAACATTTTAAAGTGACACCCTTCCCAATGCAACATTGTGTTGAGAGCTTTGGAGGAGGCAGATAGGTCAAAAGGGAAGAATAAGGCAACTCCAACTATTGATATGAATGTCGTTCTTTACAAATGAAAGACAGGGACTCCACCATTCCTTTTAAGCCTGAGAATCTTTGAAAATAATTTGCATAACTACCTCTTGGACTCTAGAGCCTTAGGTAATGTCATGCCCTTCTCCATTTGTAAAAAGTTAGGTTTAAATCCTGTTCAGACTCACAAGAAGGTAATACAATTAGAAAAAAGTTAGGTTAATGTGGTAGGGGAACTAAAACATATTTAGGTGCAGGTTGGATAAGACCCACAAATCCAAACTTATATGGATATCCAAGTGGATGACATTCCCGAGACATACGGTATGATTTTAAGTTGAGATTTGATGAAAAGCATTATGGGTTATCTATATTTAGACTTTTCAAATATGTGGCTACAATGGAAACGGGTGGCAACACAAATTAGGATTGAAAGTGAGCCTCGTCTCAAACATATGATCACTGAGTATGATTGTCCTAATGAGTTAGCTTACTTTGAAATTGAGATAGGAGTATATAGGAGGGAGGAAATCATGACCTTATCAATGTTTAATCCTGATAACTTGCAAAATTTAGAGCATAGTGACCCCATGACCACTGTTAATCAACAGGTTTTAATTAGAAAGTTGCAGCAAGATAGGCTAGTTATAGTAGATGAGGTTGATCTATGGAGTTTGTTACTCCCCAACTAGTGCAAAATTCATTACCAAAGTCATTCTGAATTTACATGTCAACCTTGTGCAGAAATTTTGAACCATGTTTGTCGGTTTGAGGAAACCTACAAAAGCCACCCTGAGATGCCCCTTAATCATTTTTCATTTGAGGAAAAGGATGCCACTATTTTAACATGAACCAATAGTACACAGGAAGAAGTCCTTCCCCCAATCGGACAAACTAAGGTTTCATGTTTTTCCTTGGGGAATGAGGTTGCATAATGGTGTAGGAGCACCTATTTGATCACATGCCTCCATCAGGCCATATTGAGTAATTTTTTCCATTTTGATGTTTTTATATTGCAATAAGTCCCAAGATTCCACCTTTGTGGTGTTATAGGTCCTAGGATGTTGTTCATTTCTCATATATTGTAAAAAATTGTCAAAAGTGCAAAATTAGGTAGATGAAGTGTCATTAAGGTGTTTTGTCAACAAAATAATCAAGAGGTGGTTGAAAATAGTTGGTTTTGGTTTAAAATTTATAAATACACCATCCAAAACTCGAATTGGGGGTTGAAGACATCATTTTTGAAGATTGATGAATGGAAACCTCAAATTTTGTGCATTTTCTGATTTTCACATTGTTTTCAGATTGAAGTTGTGATTTGTACGGCCTGGTATGGACTCAAATAATGGATTATCATATATGGATGGAAATATCTCTGTTTCTAGTTTCTAATTATTTTTGTCTCATTTAATTTTATTGAGTTTTGTGGAAGAATCAAAAAAGGATAATTATCTTCTTCCTTTCCTAGACGAAGTGATTCAAATAGTGAATGGTTCGCAAATGATGTCATTCCTGGATGGATATTTAGGATACAATCGGTAATGGTCAACTATGAGGATATGATGAAGACCGCCTTCACTACCAAGTGGGGGATATTTGCTTATCGGAGGATGTCATTTGGTATCATCAATGTTGGATCCACCTTTCAACGAGCGATGGATGTGGCATTCAAGGATCTGGTAGGTAAGTGTATTATCATATATATGGATGATTTGACTATGTTTTCAAAGAATAGAGAAAACCATGCTGCAGATTTGTCAAAGGTTCTTCAAAAGTGTATAAGTTATGGAGTCTCCCTCAATCTGAAAAAGTGTGTTTGAAGTTTTAGAGGGAAAATTACTAGGCCACATAATATCAGAGAAGGGAATTTCTATTGACCCAAACATAGTGGAATCCATTCTAAAATTCACTATGCCTGGTAGCAAAAAGGAGATGAGATCCTTTTTTGGGAAGATAAACTTTGTGTGGAAATTCATAACTGGGTTTGCGGAGATCGTCAAACCCCTCAACGAAATGATGAAGAAAGATGCTAAGATTGAGTGGAGCAATGAGGCCAAATCTGCATTTTCACAAATTAAATAGTTTATTTTAAAATATATTCTTTTGCATCTGACCATTCTTGTGTTGTTGTTTTGAAACAGCGAAAAGGTAAGGAGATAAAAGGCCAATTGATTTTATGAGTTCTTCATTTAAGAATTTTGAAGTTGGATATCCACCTTGGGAGAAATAGGCTTTTGCATTGGTGAGAGTTGCCAAGAAGTTTCGAAAGTATATCCTCTGTAGTCAAATTACTGCCATAGTTCTTGACCCTACTGTAAAATCCCTTCTTATGCAGAGTGAATAGGGGGAGAGACAAGGAAAGTGGATGGAAATCTTACAATAATTTGACCTTGAAATCCATCCAATGAAGTTAGTCCAAGGACAAGGTTTATCCAAGGCTATGGTAGGTGTTGATACTAGTATTACATGTCAATAGTATACAATACAGTCATTTACAGGTGATCCTTGGTATGCTGATTTGATCTTTCTATTGCTAAATAAAAAATGCCCAGATGGGATGAACACCACTTAGAGGAGAGCACTCAAGCTGAAGAGTTCCCACTACATGTTCAAAGAGGGAGATTTATATCGAAGAAACTTTGAGGGCATCTATCTACGCTGCCTTGATCAGCAATAAGTGAAATAAGCCATAATGAAATTTCATGGAAGGCATGGTACTGGGCATGGTTCTACTAATTCCATGGTGCACCAAATTTTGAGATTAGGTTACTACTAGCCCCATGTGTTTCGTGATACTCACCAACATGCGAGGGCATGTCATACATGCCATACTTTCACATCTAGGGAGCACAATCCAACAATGCCCCTACACCAGTATATGAGGTGAGACCATATGCCCAACGGGAATTAGATTTTGTAGGGGTAATTAACCCCAATTCTTTTGCAAGTCACAAATTTATTTTGACAACATTCGATTACTATACATGCTGGACTAAAGCTCAGCCTTATAAGAATAGCACCACTTAAGTCATCATCAAATTCCTTAACAAATGCATCTTTACCAGGTTTGGAGTATCATTTTCCCTAGTATGTGACAATGGCCCTACTTTCTCTTTTGCAAAATTTATTCAATGGGAATATGACCATAAAATTGTGTTAAAATATTCTTCTAATTACTACCCACAGGGGAATGGAGTAGTTAAGTCTACAAATAAAAATATGTTGGAATTAATTAAGAAGCTATTAGAAAGTAATCCCAGGGATTGGCATACTCAACTCATATTTGCTTTATGGGCAGATAGAACTTGAATCAAAGCCACCTTAGGAAATTTGACATTCAAGTTAGTTTATAGCCAAGACCTGGTCTTTCCTATTCATCTACAGATACATGTTCTTAGGTTCATGCAAGAATTCTACTCAAATGACGATAGGATATAAGTTAGGCTAACTAGTTTATTGAATCTGGAAGAACAAAGAGATGTTGCTTTACAACATTTTTCTAAACATCAAGCTATTGTCAAACGTTGATTTGATAAAAGAGAAAAAATCAAAGTTTTTAGGATATCAGACCTAGTACTATTATGGGATAAAGCTAGAGAAAAGAAAGGGGACCATCAAAAGTTTGATCAACTTTGGTTGGGTCCTTATCAAATTGCCAAGATCCTCGGTGAAAATGCCTTTTGATTGAGCACTTTAACAGGAGAGCCTATTCCATTGCCTATCAATGGGCAGTTTCTCATACACTATTTTGGCCCATGAGGGTTCGATGTTCTGTTTGTTTGTACATATTTAATTAGCTAGCTCGTTTGCTTGCTTGTTTGTTTTGTTTTGCTCTTGTGGTTTGTGTTTTTGTTCTTGTGTCTTGGGGTGACTTCCATGTTTCTCTATTTCAAGTATGGGGTGGTTATTCACTATATGTTGAAGGTACTAGGAGAGAAGTTGGTTTAGGTATTTTTAGGTATGTCTGTGGAAAATTTTCATCTCAAGACCTGTGTCTTGTGTTCTTTTTAAGTAGTAGCTTGAAAGGTTAAGAACAAATAGGTTTATTGTAAGTAATCTCATTAACCATGGCTAAATTTGTCACAAAATAGATAGAAACATCTATTTACATGGAGGCCTATTCATCTCAGAATAATCTTATTTTGGATTTAGGTGAAAAATTTGAGTCCTAACACTTTCATGAAATCCATTGTAGTTTTCAAACCAAATTTTAGAATGATGTGTTTGAGTATTGAGGAAAAGATGAAAAGAGAAATTATTCAAGTAAGCCTATGCAAATAAAAGAAAAGAGAACAATTAATTGATGGCAAAACAAAAATCAATATGAGAAGGGTAATTCAAGCATCTCTACTAGGGCTATGGATGCCTGGCTGGTAGTAGAGAAATGCTTTGAGAGAACTAGAGGTATCTCCATTAGGGCTATGGACTCTTGTCTGGTAGTGGAGCAATACCCAGTATATCATTGCATGACAGTCATCGGGATTCAACTCATATAGCCTAAATCTTTAATATAGTTATTTCAGGATGAGAAAAACCTCTATTGGAATAGATACACTATACATGCACACACTCAAATTTGATGTGATTATTGTTGATTTACATTTGAGATTCTAGCTCAATCTTGTTTTCCATAACTAATCATACTAAAGTTTAAAATGTACATGAACCGGAGGTTCTGGGTGACTGAATTCTTTAATATCTTGAAAATGGGTAAACCATTTTCCTAGCTGAGTCGCCAATTGTTATGCCTTGCATAACCAACCCATTTTGTTTTTGGTAAAAATGGGTCGCCCTTGTGTTTTTTTGTCCTTGGTGTTTTTTCTTGGGTCTTAGGAGTTGCTCATTTTCTTCCTAAGTCCTTGTTCCTCTTTTTTTCACAGGCTCAAAACGCAGACCGAACCTGGACTTAGAACTTTTGCAAAGTTCCTGGTCTGGTTTTTGTTCCAGTCCTGACCCTATCTTTTGCTTTGTTTGCTTCTTTGTTGTTTTGCTTGTCTCGTGCTCTTGGGTTTGTTCTTTCCCTGAAGGGTTTCTTTTTTTTCCTTCCCCTTTGTGTTTCTTTTCCCTTTTGAAGAAGTGAAACCGAAACAAAAACTAGACCCGAAACTTTGCAAAAATTTTGAGTCTAGGTTTCATTCTGATCTCACTCCCATTTGTTTGTCTTGTGTTTTTTCTTGTTTTGTGTTTTGTTTTGGGACGGGCTTTGCCCTGATCCCACTTCCTTTGCTCTTAAATTGTTTTTCTCCATTGGTGTTCTTTACCTTTGTCACGAGCGAAATCAAAGTCAGATTTGAACCTGGAACTTAACTTGGAACTTTTCCAAGTTCCATATTCGGATTCGGTTCCAATTCTACCCCCGTTCCTTTGTTTTCCTTTCACTGCCACAAGATTGAAGTCGAATTCATAATGAAATGCGAAACTTTGACAAAGTTCCTAGTTCTATCTCAACTCCACTTCCACTCCCATTTTATCTCTGACGTATATGTTGGTTGTGTACCCAATTTCGCTTCAATTCCACCCCCGACCAACTGCATTAAATGCATTAATTGTAGCCTCCTCACACACATGAAATGGTTTTTAAAACCTTAATCAAGGTTATTTGGCTCATTAAATGTATCTAAAGAGTTTTAAATGAGAAAGAGCCTAAAGAACTCAAGGAAGAGCATGATTTGCCTACAGGTGAGCGTGCGTGAGTAGATCCCTATCGATTTTCAACCTTTTCTGGTTGCATTTTGAGGTAGGTTCTTTTCTCTCATTTCGTTTTGTGTTTTCCCTTTTGACTATTCATTTTGTTCTTTGTGCATTCACAAGAATTCTCTTGTGGATCTTTGCTTTTTTCTTTTCTTTTCTTTTTTTTTGGTGTTTCATTTGTCTTTCTTGGTTTTCTTTAAATTTTTTCTTTCGTTTTTTGTTTGTTTCCTACTTTCCGTTTGTTTTCCTCACTTGTCTGATGTCATTTTTGGTGGTGGTTCCATTTTTCCGTGCCCTAGTTTTGATTAGGGTTTCGTTTCAAGGGGTCCTAGTGTTTGAAACTATTTTGAATCTTTCCTCCAACTCCTTTGATCCTATCTTTTATCAATCTTATGATTTTTATTGTAGGGTTTTTGATGCCCTAGTTTTGATATAAGTCAATGGGTCGTACGAATTAGGGTTTTGTGTTTCGCACCCTTTTTACATAATTTCCCTAGCTTGCTCGATCCAGTCCCATTGGTGTAGGCGGAGTTGAGCTTGATTTCTGCCTCCCCGCATCCTTTTAACTTGGGTCCAAACTGGTGTCAACGTGCGGGGAGAATTCGCTTAACTTTATAATACATGGCCAAACCAAAGCAGGAATTGAACTCAACCATTGAACTTTCACATGGGAATTCAGTTCCAAAAATGAGTCTGCCTCTAATCGGTTTCAATTATGATTTTGTTCCCACCAACTTGGTGGGGTTGGATCATCAAACGTTACGTGGATTTGGAACTTTCAAAGTTTTAGTTTCTTATCTAATCCCAGTCTCGATTCTAATTGTGTTGTTTTGTTTCACCTCTTTGGTTCTTGATTTTCTCCTAGTCCCACTCCCGCCAGGTTTGAAATTTCACTAAGTATGGAGGGTTACCTAGGGAAGAACAGAGAAATGTGAAAAGATAACACTTGTAATGATGATTTTCATACCCTTTGTTGGTCCAATCCAAGATTTTCTTGTAGGAGTAAACAATGTCAGAAGCATCCAAAGAATTTTCACAAAAGGAAGGGTAGGTTGCAGAAAGCTCAAAGGGGGTAAAACCTAAGAAGATAAATGTGGAGAAATTACCTTACACCTTGAGATACAAACACCGAGATGCCACTCTTACAGCCAGCAAATTAGATTTAGAATGGGAAGACATAATAGACACTAATCTAGGCCCATTCAACTAGGAAGAGCTAGTTGTGGATACTTTCTCCCAAGATGTGATTGGAAGGATTGAAAGAATAGTCCAATCTGGGCTGGCACATGTTACACTTTTCCCTCTATCAGTCCAATGCCCAGAACTTATACTCATAGTAGCAAGGGCTTACAATCCTTTATCAAGACAGTGTGTGGACCTCCAACAGAATGTGATCATTGATCTATCCCCTCAAATGATGAGGTTCTTGTTCAGTGCACCTACCCCCAAAAACCCCAAGCAATTGACTGAAGCAGAGGCATTGCAATTATTCAATATGGACAAGGAAGCTAATAGGTCCCATATGAATAAGAAGTGGTTAAGAACTGAAAATAAGTCCTTGACCAAGGTTCCTAAACAGCCCAAGAGGGGAGACTTCAGGAAGGAAATAGATGACCTGATCATGATGCTTTCCAACATGTTTGGAAAGGACTCTACATAATTTAAGGAATGGATGTTTCCATTCATTGAAACCATTTTGGATGGTAGGAAACAATTTGATTGGGGCATGATATTATCAGATAACTTGCACATCTAGATGCTTAAGGTGGGACAAACCAAATGCTTCTTCATGATTTCTTATGTCATATATGTAGCTGTAAGAATTGGCATATTCCCTGGACTGAATGTAGTGGGCACATTAGGAGAGGCTCCTGGACAAAAGAAGGCATGGGAGCACTATGATCAATTGACCCTGCAGACCTCAGAGCTACACTATAGAAGGGTCAATGATGCATTCCTCTATGTCATCATCAACCGGTTAACAAGAGATGTTGGATACAGGATGAGTAGGGAGGCCATGGCTTTCATATTTGAATGGGGACATTGGTATATCCAATACCCCAAGTTCTCTTATTTTAGGTTGGTAGGCTTTGATGGACATTCTCATCTACTGCCAAGGTGTTGCAGTGATAGGATTGTTCTTATGGAGTTCATATATCAAGCTATGAAAGTTAATACAATTTTTTCCAACAAACACAAGCCTAGATGCCACAAATTCTCCATGAAGTTGGGAGAATACTGATGTGTTCACAATTTGGTTGCAAAGGTAGTATGTGAGGAGTTACTTAAAATTGGGGTTGTAGACAACTAGAAAACACTTTGACCCGAAGCATAAGATGAATGGCTTAGCTCCTACCATTTTTGATAAGCAATTTAACTTGTTAGAGGATTTTTGGTTTGATTTGCAAGATGACTATGCTGTTAGGAAAAGAAATTCCAAAAGACTTACCATCCCATAGATGATTGAATAGGGGGTAATGGAAGATATTCCTGATACACTATTAGATGATAGTGTAGTTTTGGACCCCGAGTATGAAGCTGAAAATATAGGTACCAAAAGCTTGGACCCAATAAATTGGGTTGAGGAGGAATTCATTGACATTAAACAACTCACCAAGATAGTGATGGACATAAGCATTCAATGGGTGGTCATGAGGATAAAGGAGCCATAAGCTCAATCCTCAAAGAAGAGGAAAGTAGTAGGTACCCAAGGATATAGCAGAACAAAGAGGAGGACAACTCCTAAGGAACAATTGGAGTACTATCCTCCTAGCTCTAGAGGAGATGCTGATCTAGGGGTACCTACTTCATAAACCTATGAATCACAAGGTGTAGAAGCTACAACAACTGGAGAAGGAGCTTCATCTCAACCTTCTTTCCTAGAGGAATCCACTAGGGAAGTACTTGCAAGCAGCCTCCATAAGCAAGCTAAAAAATATAAACACAAAAAGGTTGAGATTCATGATATTGACACTAATTCAAAAACTACATAATTAGACCATGAGCCTCTTGTAACTGTATCTACTGAGGAAATTCAAGATTTTGGGATTGAACATATCCTAACTCTAGAGGATCAATGGAAACTATTTGAGGATGCAAAGAAGTAGGATGATGCCAAAGCACAAGTTGATGCACTTGCAAAGCAACAAGAGGCTAAAGCTATAACAAAGACTGAAGAGCTTGCAAGGCAGCATAAGGAAAAGGAAGATCTCCTGTGGCAACAAAAAGGAAGTGAATGGAAAGCTAATGCAAAGAGGGAAAAGTTGGCCCTCCTACAAAAGATTCATGACCTTGAAGAAGAAAAGGCCTGAAAAAGGAGAGAGAAGGAAGACCTTGAGGCCAAGGCCAAGGCTACAGAGGAGGCCCAAAGAAAGAAAGATGAACAAGAGCTCTTTTTAAAGAAGTTGGAGGTAGAGGAACAATCCAAACATGAGAAAGAATCAACCAAAATGTGGGAGAGGGTTAAGCAATTAGAAAAACAAAGAGATGACATGTTAGAACATAGGAGATTGGAGGAAGAAGAGAGAAAGCTGAAGCTAATAGGCTTGCCAAAGAGATGGCAGAAAAGGAGCAGCCACAAGAGGTTGATTCTCAACCAAAGGTAACACTTCTATAGTCTCTCTCCTCTACCACTTCATCTTCAACACAAGTGGTTACTCCTACTGCTCCAACATGGTTAAAGCTTAACCTGGAGAAGAAACAAATAGTCCAACCCCAACCTCTAAACTGGGATGATATGATGAAAGAAATTGAGAAGGAGAGGCCCAAGAAAAAGGTTTGAGTCTTTCATTCCACCAAGCTAACAAATGTTGGAGAGATTGTAGCTAAATGTGCCATTCCAATGGTGGACAAGGACACACAAGAGATGTAGTTGAGTGATTATCAACTGGGAACTGTGAACTTATGGAAACGTACAAGGAACCAACAAATGGACCTGATTGATATTGTAGCATCCTCCACTAAGTCAAGAATGATAAAGGATAAGCTCAAGGATCAATTGGATCAGTTGCATAAGTTCTTGAAGGACCTATCCTCTCCCATTTCTTTGCAATTTGGTTCACCCAAGACACCATTTCTTTTTAGCAAGAAAGAAGTTGATGATCTTGATGAGATGAGAAGCAAAGTAGGTATGCTAGATAGATGGACTGATAAGTTGAACCAAGAGGTGGAGGAATTACTTGTTGAAAGCCACAAAGTTCATAAAGAAGAATTGGAATTAGTCAATAACATGACTACATATGTTGAGACCCTTTGGAAGCAAGAGGAAGTATACAAAGAGCATGTTAAGAAATTGAAATAAATTAGTAAGTTGCCTCAACAAACACTCCTAGAACAATCTATCCTTGAAGAAGGTAATAAGGATTTCATTAATAAAACTATTAACTATCAAATTCAAGACTTCATTTATTTTTTCCCATAGGAATGAGGTGCAACAGGCTAGAAAAGATTTGACAGATCAAATTGTGGAGTTATAAGCAATCATAGCTATGATGGTGAATGAAGATGTCCCTATCAAGGATGGTTTTCCTCTTGATGAGCTAAGGAACAAACAAGATAATAGATTCCAAGAGACAATATAGAAGGGAGATGATGGTGATGATTTGTTAATTGACAGGTTCATGGATATAAAAGAGGTAGTGAAGATTGCTCAGAAGGAGCTGGCTAAGTTGGATGATATGCAAAAGTTCACCTTTGTTGAGTTGAAAAGAATAAAATTTGAAGACAATTGGGTGGATGGGCCTAATGTGGATATACTTAGACAAGTACTAGACAATTATGATGAATACTTACTTGAACAAAAGATAGAGGAGTGAGGTGTCTATGGAATATCCTTTTTGAATGAAGCATCAAAATGATACAGCTAGTTGGGTAGCTCTCTCTTACTTTTCAAAAACATGGCACCAGTTCAATTAAGGATTCCCCAACAATTTGACCTTCTCCTTTTGCATCCATATTTTGATACAAAGTCATCAACAATTGAATTAAAGATCAAAATGGACAATTACCTCATGCAACTCTAGTTTCCCCTGGATTTGTGGATCTCAACTTTTGATTGGAGGAATTAGTGTTAAGGCTTGTCTATATGTAGTTTTCCTCTCCACGTTATAAAGGTTGGCTAATTGAAGAAAGATTAGCTACCTAAGGAGAAAATTAGGATAATTTTTACAGTTTCAATTTTTTTTACAGTTTTATGCAAACACTTAGACATTTTTATAGTTTTTAATACAATTTATGTCATTTTCCAGAATTAGTTTTAATGATGATGTCAATGAACAATGGTCATTCATATTCCAATGAATTTGTTGTGCATAAATGTCTCTTATTTGATGAAAGTCAATAGAAGATTCTAAATCTAAGACTATTTCCATTGAATTATTTGTGAATGAGGTTTCTTTGTGTTTATTGATCTATGAATTTTAATGATGAGCTAGTAATGTGTTATTGTTTGATTTTGAAGTTTATGAATGGTGAATGATTGTATGTCTTGAATTTGCACTATGAATAAATGTAATGGTATAGATTGGTATGTGGATTGTATCATTTTATGATTTAGTTGTTTGAAAGGAATGCTCATTATGAAGCTTGTATGTCTAAATTGAAGGAAATCTACATTTATGTTTTGTTGTCTTGAGCTCTGTTCTATCTTTTGATATTTATTTACACCCCCAAAACGTTAGATTAATTTGTACTATGTAGTTTGTATTCCTTTACCAGTAGGCCCCTTGAATATTACACTTGCATAGGCCACTGAACAACATCAGGATAGTTGAGAACCAACTACAGAGACCTTGGAAGATAGGTAGCTTTAGGTTGTTTATCCTTTTTCAAGAGAAATAGAGTAGAAATATTCTATTTTAACGTTGTTGTGTTACATTGACCATCAACAGTGAGTCTTATTTCATCATCATATTATGAATTGTGTTCTCATTGGAGACATTTGGAGGTTTTCCCCCTTGAAGTGGCTTGTTATTCTCAATTATTATCAAGTATTTGCAACATATTTCATATCATCTTCTTCTATTGTGCAAGTTATTTCTTTACATGCCCCTTCTTCATGGCATGTGGTTTTGTTACGGGTCTGACCTTGTCTCTCTTTCAAGTATACCCAAATTCAACATGTTTTGAGGGTGGAGATTCTTTTCAATATTTGGAAAGAAATTCTATTATTTTTAAAGATGCTATGTTAATATTCACTTCTCTCTTTACACTAAAGCTATGATTTTCTCTAATGTAGATTCAGTTACAAGCTAGCAAAGTTGAAGTTGAGGTGGCCCATTTGTAGGAGTTTTTGAGCAACTGGTGCAATGCTCCTTGCAATGTTGCCAAAGTTTTACCTCCTCCCTCTTCTCTTCCTCAAGGATGCTAATGAGGTCATGGCTAATCTTCCAAAATATATTGTGGTTCCTAGTCTCATGGATCTTAGCTCGAGGAACTAGAGATAATATTGTTTGTGGTTGGTCCTACCCCTTACAACCACCTTCTACCCTCTCTCATGTGTGTGGCACTATTCATTGGCCTGACTCGGACAAGGTTCCTTAGTTGGAGTTGTCCATTTCTCATGTGTGTGCTCAACAACCTTTGGAGGATACCCTTGAGGAAGAGAGTACATTCATTGGTTGGGAACTAGTTGATGATAATCCTACTCTTGATCTTGTGTGGGGGGAATCTAATGATAAAGATGTTACTCCTACTAGAATTTCTTTAGTTGTTTAGTTTTTCTTGGTTATCTTCGTGTTTGACCCTTTGACTTACTATTTCTCATTTGAACTTGATCCCATCTAAACTTTAAGAATGTGTCTTTTTATCACTCATTTTTTTAAAAATGTATTATTATCTTTTAGATTAGTTAAAAGTTAAATTATTTGTGTTTGTAGATGGTAGCCGTTAAGCCTTATGTTAAGTGTACTACATGGCAGTAAAGTCTCATTTCTTCAGCTACTAATCTTTAAGTGTGAGGCTTTATCACTAGGGTTGATCTAGTGATGGAGAACTTGTACTCTTGAAAGAGAGGTCTCAAGTTCAAATCTTGCAGGTGGTAGGGTATGTACACCTCGTAATGTAAACTACGAGATAGGTGCTTTTGCATACTAGAAGTATGAGACGGTCCCATATACTTTAAACCATCGATAGACCTAAAAACAGATAGTATGATATCGTGGACTATAAAAAGGACCCTTTTCTTATCATTAAGCGAATGCAGTTTGGGTGTTGTTAGTTGTGCGCCAGCGGTGACGGCGACTGCAAACATAAACCGTGGCGAGCAGGTGTTCAGAACGATGAAGGAAGAAAGTCAAATGTAAACGTCCGCGACTTTTCAAACGTATTCGCTGAAATTTCTTTTATTGTTTTATGAGATCTTATGAAATGCGTTTTTATGATCTCACATATAAAACAAAACGAATCTGGTTGGTAGTTTATTATCTCCTCTGGATTTCTTCGATGCGTACAGATGTTACTGGTATCAGCGTATCCAATATATTCAAATGTGAAAAGATAATGTCCATGGAAAGTAGGTATAAAAACAAATGAAAAATCGATTTTTTTCTGCACCGCCCGTTTGACAAAATGCAATCTTGAGATCCCACATGGTCGATCATCGGACAAAAGAAATGAAGATTCTTTTGTTTGCACGTACCCCATAAATGGGCATGTAAATCAGGAATGAGCAGGTCATACGCAGATACAAATGGGAATTACTATAAATCAAATCCTTGTCATACACAGCTGTTTGACAATTTCCTATCTATATGACCCTGTGATGGGTCTACTGAAAGTAAACAGGGGACAGGTTGAAATTGTCTTTTCTGTGAACAATCACAACTTATCTGTTGTTTAAGCTCACCAATCTACAAATTCTGTGAATTTTTTTAAAGAATACGACTTGTAAGACAGGGCATTCAACAGAGTGATGCCTTAAGATAACCAGTCCTGTCCAGTTTGGGAGTCCCACGGTCTGCTTTCAGTACAGGGCAATGGCAACATTTGATGGAAGTCGGACTGGGTAATCTTGTAAGGATTGAAGGAAGGAGGGACATACAAGGTTGGTGGACAGTTGGAATTGCTGAGATTGTTCATCATCATATTTCTCTTGGGAGATGGTGCATCGTCATCATCGAAAACGAGAGAGAGGCTTCTCTTGAATGAATTCAGCTTAGCTGTGACACCACCGTTGGCATCCCATGCACTTGTACTGTCCAGAAAGCCGTCAAGAAAGTTGGGATCTTCACTCTGAATAGGGGAGTCCAATGTGGTGGGCACCTGAAATTCGTGGTGCGGCTGAAATTGCAATGGCATGAGATCCTGCTCTTGGCTTCCTTCACTGCTGGGACTGGGAGAATGCCCTGCTTTCTGGTATATTCGACACAACACCCAATCGTCCAACTGAAACACACACATAAACAAGAACGCTCAGTATCAGTATGAGTTAAGCTTAAGCCAGTGTTCTATTGCAAATCGTGTGTGATAGCTCATCTGAGTGCCCACTCCAACTTAAACAATCAAACATTGCAATTGGGCATTAAAAAGTTAGTTAAGGGATGAGGTCAGGATTATGTCTTGCAATTTTGGTCAAATGGATACTCTCAGTTGACATATCAACATAAGCTTATGCTCCCATATCAAATAACAAAATGACTTCATGAATGATATAAAAAATCAGCTAAAATGTTCAATATAAAAAAAACAACATACAGAAAAACAAACAAATCACATGGCTACTAATTCATTGATTCCTTGCTCACTGTATTCATTTTATAGACGAAATACATGATTCACTTGCAATCTACATAACATAGTAGTCAAGTGAGATATTTATGATAGATTGTGAGGTGAGCTATAGTAAATAGCTGTATTGATGATGGTTTGTTTTGACAAATCTACAATTAGTTGACAGATCACATGGCTACTAATTCATTGATTCTTTGCTCACTGTATTCATTTTATAGACGAAATACACGATTCATTTGCAATCTATGTAACATTGTAGTTAATTGAGATATTTATGATGGATGGTGAGATGGGCAATAGTAGACAGTTGTATTGATGATGGTTTGTTCCAACAAATCTACAATTAGTTGACAGATCACATGGCTACTAATTCATTGATTCCTTGCTCACTGTATTCATTTTATAGGCAATATACATTATTCATTTGCAGTCTACATAACATAGTAGTCAATTAAGATATTTATGATGGATGGTGAGGTAGGCAATAGTAGACAGTTGTATTGATGATGGTTTGTTCCAACAAATCTACAATTAGTTGACAGATTGCATGGCTACTAATTCATTGATTCTTTGCTCACTGTATTCATTTTATAGGTGAAATACATGATTCACTTATAGTCTACGTAACATAGTAAATTGAGATATTTATGATAGATGGTGAGGTAAGCAATAGTAAACAGCTGTATTGATGATGTTCTGTTTGACAAATCTACAATTAATTGACAATGATCTGTACCGACAAATCTACAATTAATCAACAATGATCTGTACCAACAAATCTTTAATTATTCAACAATGATCCAACAAATCTACACTTAATATATTCTAACACAATATATCTATATCTATATATAAATTCTCACCCGTAGAGACCACTTTTTTCTAGGGGGCTTAGGGCCCGCAGTGGAGTCTGTAAGGCGGTACTCGTGCATTATCCAGTTGGTTTTGAGGCCCTTGGGAGGTCTGCCTTTGTAGAACACCAGAGCTTTCTTGACGCCTACTTTTTGAGTGCCGCCTGAGTTGAGGATGGGCTTGTCGGTGCCAGTGGCTTTCCAATAACCGCAGGCCGCTGCCCTATTGGGCCTCGACCCGTTGGGGTACTTCCGGTCCCTCGGGCTGAAGAAATACCACTCCCTCTCCCCAAAGCTCGCCTTTCCTGAGACAATTCCACTATACACTCATTAGCCATTCCATTCACAAACAACACATAAAATCTGTTCAGTATTTGCATCATTATTTCGATTGTGTTGAAGTTTTTATATCAACATTTCGAATCACATTTTATGATCTTGATGGATTACAGAATGTGTTCCGCAACATTGATGTAAAAACTACAATATAATCTAATTCAAAAATAACATTTTTTTCTACTATTGTAATCAATTCCCAGATCACAAACTCTACATTTTAAACATCAAAACCCAATATCAAAGCTGCAAGATCTTCACCTGGCAATTCCCATGGGTTGAATTTATACACATCCACATCTGTTATAATGGAGACAGGAAGAGCAGAGGAGGAGATTTTGTTTCTCAAGTAATGCACAAGCAGCTCCTCATCTGTGGGGTGAAATCTGAAGCCCGGGGGCAGTTGGGACTGAGGACAAACCACCCCTGCCATTACACACCAGAGTTCTTTGAAATTGTGGGGAGCAGCAGATGGGCAACTTTATCATTTTTTTTGCTCACCTCCCTCCAAATCTATCCACTTCGTGACACAATCCAACGTTTTGCATGCAATATCTTCAACGATTTTTAAAATAGGATCTCAAAGAGCTCGTGGAGCAACAATTCTGACACAAATGTTGCCATGAATTCAGCCACGCAACATTGACCGTGCGTTATTTGACTAGATCTTCCAACTTTTTGTGCATATCCTTTGTGTTGGAAGTACGCGAGGGCATGAAATCAGATCTAAGCTCATGCAATCGTAATATATGAAATTATTCTTATAATCCAAGATTTCCTAAATTTTGTATTGAAAACTATATAACAGACAAACAAAGGTTGTGTACGATGTATCCTATGCGCGACAAAACCAAGATACTCCAACCATTTTGTTTTGCTCACGTCGATTCAACAAAATAAAACAATTTGATAAAATATACAGCTGGCCTTCACCTCTTCCTTATCTACCAAATACATTAATCACACACTGCCTATAATGTCCAACCCTAATTTGTACTCTCTAATGTCGCCTTGCACCAGGCTTTGGCCACAAACACTTAGCACCTGGCCTACCATATATTGTTAGAATAGCGTAGTTTTGTCAATTTTAGGGAATCTATCAAGATGATGTAATTAATGATTTTTATTTTATTTACAATGGAGTTTAAATCATTCACAAAGTTGTTTTATTATTTGATGTATAAGTGTCAGTTAAAACCTTTTCAATTGAGAGTCAAGGATTGAGGGGTATTCATTTTGTCGAAGTTGGTTGGTACACAATCCTAACTTCATCTCTTATGGTGTTGAGGTCATGCACTCAACAAAACTTAATCTCTGATAGGCTCATTTAGAACTAATCAACTTTACTAACAAAAGATGTATTGACAATTATTCCATTTTAATTTTTGTATTAAATGATATTGTTTTTATTGTTATAATATGCAAATTACAACACAATTTTTTGAGATAAATTATAGTAAGTTGTAAAAAGTTAATAAAATTCATTTCAAAGTTTAGAGAGCTATTGTTGTATAGGTTGTTGAGGATCAAGTGCAAGCATTTGTAGGGGCTAATTTCACCTTCTCCTTGGATGAATAGGGCCTCTACAAACTTGTTCATCTCTTGTAGTTATGTCTTGCTTGCCTAAAGTGTTGGGTTGGTCAATGATGAGAGAAGAGATGGGGTAGAGACAAATGCCAACTTGTGCAACCCCTAATTTATCTCTATTTGATATTATAGAACTCCAGGTTGTTCCAAAATAGGAAAGAGTTTACTAGTGATGAACTTGTGATTGGTGTGTTTCAAAGCAATCAAAATTCTAGTTCTATTTTATTGAAATGATTTTGGATTTTTTTGTGATATTTTCATAGAATGAGAAATATTAAAAATAAATTATGCTAACAAATAAGAGAAATAGATGTGACCAAAAACTCTCTTTTTTTAATTTTTGAATACAATATGAATAAGTACAACTAATATGAAATGCATGCAAAGATGCGCATTTTTCTTCATGGTTATTTCCTAAATGAATTTTTAGCACTATGTAAGTAGACAATTTATGCTTTGACATTTTTAGCAATTATGCCAACAATAACAATGCAATTTCATGATTTTTCTAAAATGTAAAATGTAGGTTTCTTTCAACAATAATCATGCAATCCCTACATTTTTCAAGACAATAATTTAATGTGATCATTTTTTCTAAAAAATAAGAAAAAAAATCCACTTTCTTGAATATACAAATAAATAGTTTATTTAAAGTGCAAATCAAAGTTTTTGGGGTTTTTAGTCTTCAACATTTATGATGCTATAAAAAATTTCTATAAAAATATAAATGCAAGTCTTTGGTTTCCTAAAGTGTAGTTATTAAATTTCCTCTTCTCAAATCTAAATGCAACCAAATGAATTTCATTTGCAAGATTTGATAATCCAGGTTAAATTGAATTTGTGATCATTATATATGCATGTGATATACAAAGAAAAAAAAAATATAATATAAATTTAAGCACACATTCAAAGTGTCAATTTAATAGTTGTTGTTAAAGATCTCTCGAGTGTGGAAACAAGGAATTAAACTGATCTGTCAACATTTAGTCCTAAAAGGCTTGACCTACACTATTGTTGGAACTAAATTATTCTTCACTTATAAATGATTGTGTAATAATTAAAGAGAAGGTTGTTTTAAAGTGAATATTTGATGGAGAACAATTGCATAACCAAGAACACCGATATATGACTTGATTTTTATTACCACCTTCTAACTTATCAATACACCTCTATGCTTGAAATAAGAGGAAAATATATATTTACAAATTAAAACAACAAGAAAATTTACTTTACTCGATCTTTTGCCAAGGAAATAAAACAAAGTCAATGCACAACTAATAGCTTTTTAATAGCTTTCAATATGCAAAGGAAATTAGTGATTTTCATATGCCAACTTCATCTTCTATACATTCCCTATATTTATACCTACTTAGTAATCATCATCATCATCACCTAAGATTTGATCAAAAACAACAATACACAATAACAAAAAGAAAGATAGCAAGGTTTTAGATTGTGCAATGCATACTGGTTGGTTCATTGACCCCTTCACAATTACCTTCACAACAGTTATCCCCTTTTCTACACCAAACTTACAATCACCCTCTATCTTTTGTCTTCGCCAAACTTTCCCAAAATTTGTTTCTCCTTCATGCCATCCTCCTATTCACACTTTGGTAACTATCTTTTCTACACCAAAAACTCGCCTTCTATTTGCCCCTCGATGCCATCTTTTTGTGGTTGGTTCTTGAAAACGTCACCAAAATTTGTAACTTTCTTTCCTTTGTTTTCTACACCAACCTCTATCTTTTCTCCATCTCTCAATTCCCACGTTGAAATCTGCTTTGGATAATTGCAAACATAACTGTATTTTCTTGCCTATTTTTCCTCCTACATGGGCATATTGAGGTTGGATAAATACTGAATTTCCAAAGTTCAAACTCTTATACAGATGCATGGGTCCCCCATTCAATCCACAAGCCAAAATTCAAGCAAACAAAAACATCAAATATAAAGCAAACCAAAATTTTAAAAGCTCCTGCATCAAGCTCCCTTAGAGACAAAACAAAATCATGAGCTTCTGCTCATGAGGTCATTGACACTATAACCATATTTGAAGATCTCCGCAGTTGTTAACCAAGTGGCATCCTCCAAAGGATGATCCTTCCATTTAACCAAGTATTGGAAATATTCCTTACCTCGGGTCTTCTTCAACAATTACTTCTCCAAGATGCACTCAATGTCGATCAGATTTGACTTGGTCACTTGTTGTTCCCATCTTGGAATCAACTTTGTGTCTACTAATCCATCTATTTCATTTTCTTTATAAAGATAGAGATCAGCCACATTAAAGATGGGCAAGATACCCATATCATAAGGAAGAGCTATCTCGTAAGCATTGGCGAAAAACTTTCTAAGAATCTTGCAATGACCTATCTTTTTCATTTTCAGTTTGTTGTATTTGTATACATCCAAAATTGGTCTGGAGAATATTAATTGAATATTGGTTATTTGATTAATAAAAATATTTATTTCCTCTACTATATAAATAAATTGTAAAGTTTATTTATATAGTTTGTATTTCTTAATTCCTCTTATCTAAACCACTTTCTTCATGATTTAAGTAAACAAATTTAACTAATTTTTTTTACTTGATTAATTCCCTCTCATTAAATTTGAATTCTTAATTCGAATTTTGTCACATTTCTCCATATTCTTCTAACCTCCTTCCACATCATCTTCCAACTCACCATGTGTCACATGAAAATAATTATTCCTAATTTCTAAAATGGGTATTTAACCTCAACAATCTCAACCAACTCAAAGACACATGGCTTATTCTTTCCATTTTTTCCTTTCTACACTTGGCAGGATTGTTCTACTAAAGGGGACAACTTGGCAAGGTAAATACAAGGTGTCGGGTGTAAAATGAAAAAAATGGTAAGCTTGCCACCTGTATTCCTTGATTTAGCAAGAAACTATGGGATTTTCCCAGAATTTATTGGGTGAGTTGGGGGAAAAAGAGATACGGAAGAATTTTAGGAGAAAGAAAAGAAAAAAGAGGAAAGGAATTATGGGAAAAGGGTGAAAATAAATTTATAGAGAGAAGCTTTTGTCACAGAAGTTACTAAATCCAGGTTAGTGAATTTAAGTCTCTAATGGTTGAATTCCAAATTTTAAATTTTAGTTAATAAAAGTTTAATTAATCTCTTTATGCAAGTTTTTATTTGCCACTGAATTAACCCTGCCTAGATTTCAGGGGTTTTCTCTTCTTACTGTAAGGTAAATAGCTACCTCTGACTTGGCTGCACTTGATGAATTTTTCCCCATATTTCTCCAATCTTTGTGCCATATATATATACATACATGGTCTTGTTTAGGTCAAATATCCATACCATTTCTTTTCGCATTAGTTGTGGTCATGCACTTGTTTGAGTAGACATGTTCATCGGTCATCCATATCAGTTGCAGCACTTGAAAATTTCTCAGACCATCCATAGATTCGTTTCTTTGAACACTGGCATGGTGATCACGGTGCCTTAAACCCGCTAATTGCATTTGATAGAAAGTTACTTAAGCCTTGGTCCAACACATTTTGTGAGATCCTTTTTTTTGAGGCATTTTGTCGAACAATTTGCATGCCTTGTTATGGCGACTTGTCACAACAGCCATACTTGAACATAGATGACTGTAGAGGCATTATAGCCTCCTTGATTCCTTTGGCAACCCTTCACTTCTGTAGTACTTGCAAGTAGAATATTGTAGAGATTTAGATAATCTCTCTGTTTCCATCGCCAACCTGTCTCAGCCGCAACGTTTGATCATAAAAGGAAGTCTCAAAGTGTTTTAATCTGCTAATTGCATTTGCTTGAAAGTTTTCCTAAGTTGCAGCTCTTAGTCTGGAAAGGGGTGTAGTAATTAATAGCCTTCCTTATACCATTGGCATCTTATCCTAGCCGCAACACTTGATCAATGTGGTGTTTTCTTTTGTTGTTAAGAGATTGCATCGCTTTGGGGGTTTCTCCTGCTAGTTAAAGTAGCTCGCGTCTGGGTGAATTCCCTATCTGCCTCTTTCCATTGCTTTTTCAAGTGGCCTTCTTGAGAATGAAACGACATAGGTTGGTTACACCAGTAGAAGAGTAAGGAGACGCCAGCAGGGTGAAGGTGTTTTCTATTTTTTTTTATGCTTCATGCGCTATTTTTCTAATTTAAACCCTTTCATTATTTTTATTCAATGGCTGCTAACCCGTTAATGCTTTCACCAGTAGTGTTGGGATATTCCATCTAATTGATGTATATAAATATTTAATCTCCTTGATATTTTTTGGCAACCTATCATAGCTACAGTATTTAGACTTTGTAGGGTGCATAAGTTCAAATAATCTCCCTATACCCTTCGCAACTTTTTTCAGCTACAACATTTAGACTTGAAGTGCATAACAAATTAAACTAGCACTTGCACCTATAGGAGGTTCAAGGGAGACGCCGATAGGAAATAAGAGGAAAAACATAAATGAATTGTGATAACATATAATTGGTTACATAAAAATATACTTGTATACCTGTATGCATTGTATACTATAAGTAGGTACATAATTTTGTTGGCATTGCTTTTTTTGGTACACTAAGATCCCTTTGAACAATTTGTGATGTGTATACTTCAGATGTTAGTCAATAGTTGCTAATGGACATGGTGATCCATTGGATGGAGATTGGAATTTCAAGGGTGATGCCACAACATAAATGAGTCAATGGAACACATCACCGGAGGCCATTCAAATGCTTGAAGATCACCCTGAAAGGGAAATAAGTTCAAAGAAACAAAAAGTAACTGTGGATGGTGACTACAAGTCTCAAAGTAGATATTAGTCAATAGCTATAAAGTGGAAGACAAAAAACAAATGCCAAACTAAGCAAATGTATTTGAAACTAAGAATTAGAACAAGCTTCTTTTGTACAAACATTTAATCCAGACTTTGTGAGTTCACAATATATCCAGTATTTGCAGACAACGTATTAATCAACTATAACTCACTCTAATTGAGGCACCATACCCACTGGCTTATTATACTTTGTTGAGTTTTACAGTTGCAATGTTGGAGTTAAACACGTATTTGAGGGTATGGCTCTATACCCACATTAATCTTATCTTTTGTTGCTTCATGTAGCTCATTTGTGATCGTCCTTCTCTTAAAATAAGGGCAAGGGTGTACACTTTGTGGCGAGGGGTGGAGAACTTGAGGCCCTCTAACAATTTGAGATGGAGAGTGGTTAGAAGAGATATATGTATTGTCATAAGAGGAGCTGCAAAATCCCACCACCAATCTGCAACTTTGTTTCAACCTGACCCTTGTTGCTTATGCCTCAAAGAAAGGCAAGGAATTGTGGTTTTTGACTATTGCCCCATTCAATTGCATTGCAAATTCGATGAAAGCACATTAAAGTGTGAGATAAAGCTTATATATACTGGCCCCATATGGTATAGCATTGAGCTTGAGTGTAAATGAGATGAGCATCTAAAACTTACTATTATATGTGATACATTGAGTTTTACTATTATAACATGCTGGCCTCAACAAAAAAATTGCATATATATATATATATATATATATATATATATATATATATATATATATATATATATATATATATATATATATATATATATATATATCCCTCATTCACCTAACCTCCTCTTTTACTCACTTATTTATTTTACTTTATTTTAAACTAAAAAAAACTATTTTATTTATTTTACAACATATTTAATTAAAAATAAAATAAAGATAATTAAAACTAAATACAAGTAATTTTATAAATCAACTAAAGTTTATTTCTTTAAAAATATATAACATACCTAAAACATTCTTTAAAAACTAGAAAATCATTTTTTTATATATATATTCTTATTTTAAATCAATATAATCTTTTACTCTACTCCTTTTACAACACCATAAATTATGATTTCTTTAGACTCCTTTATTTATATTTATTTCTTCCTAATAAATAAAATAATTCAGTACTTCCTAATACTTAATGAATGAAACAATTCTTTTCTTACTTTATTAAAGGCCACTTTTTAAAAGATCATGGAGGAGGAAAGGTCTTAATAAAGCTACCTAGGGGTTTAAAACTTAACTCTTCAATAATTTTTAACTTCTTTTTTCCCCATCTCGCTCCCCTTTATGCGCCTCCCACGTAGGTTTCTTTAATCTTTGTAATCTCTATTCCTTTTTATTTGGTTTGCATATGCCCTTAACCCTAAAAGCTTTTTATGATAGCTGTTTTTTTTTTTTGTTCATTATTTTACTGTACAAACGGCGCACGACAATGGCTTGAGGGTTAAGGAACTCAGTTTGGGAGGAGGAAAAATTTGTCTATGTGAAAGTCTAAGATGGAGTTCGATATTATTTTTTTTTCGTCTGAGTGAAAAACGGTGTCCATGAATGGAGTAGCCTTGGTTGAAGCTCATAACCCACAAAACGGCATATACATATATAATTTTTCTTTTGGGTTCTACTAATTTTGACCCAAATCCTTTTCTTTTACAACAAAAGAATACGTTACTGGTAATGGTTTTTTTTTAGAGCACCAGAACATATCCAAGCTCCGAATAGCTTTGAAGCACACTAATTTGCCTCACAGCATATTCGGATGTAACGAAAGTACAACTTTCAGGAGGACAAAAAAAATCTAAACCGCTAAAAACTTTTAACCTTCGGAAGAAGTCATTGACTCCATAACATAAACCCTAGCTATTGTATTAAAGAGACCCCCTGGCTACGCAACACAACCATAACAAAATTATGCAAATAATGCGGTCCTGAACTTTATAATATCTAAACCAACTAAAAACTTTAGCATGATCAGCTTGGAAACATCACATGTAAACACCACATCCATGGTTGTAACAGTCTTACGCCTGGCGTGCTCTGTGTATGTTTCGGCATCCCTAATGACATTTTCCATGAAGATCTTGATAATACCCTCGTTTCTTCATAGATGAGCCCACTTATACGTTTCACGCTACCACGCCTTGCTAGAAGCCAAATCGCAGGCTTCGTTATGCCCTGAATGTTACCCCGCAGCACCTTCGTGTGCCGCTTTGCTGCACAGGTCCATTTATAAAAATTGGAGGCGATGATCGAAGGGCGGTTGAAGAAATATGTAATTGTGGATAGCTATGCAAAATTAATGCAAACATCCTTTGATTCGACGTGCTCAATGCAAACATCAATGCAAACGATACGGGTTGAAGGAATATGAACTGGATAGAGGCCAATGTAGATCTTGAAGTTCGATTTGATTGTCTGAAATCTGATTTGATTGAGATGGATTTAATCCGACTTGAATGCATTGGCAGTAAGTTTACAGCTACAAGATATGTTTAAAAGATTTTGTCTTAAATAGCAATTGTTGTGCAAAAAAGATCAGTCTGAAAACCACCGACTGCTTTGTAGTTTCACCAAAACCAACAGTTGTTTTATGGCGTGTGAGACAGGATTACTGATGGCTTGTGGACTGGCAAGTCCACAATAAGAAGCCTATCGGCTAAATAACCTTCCTGATACCTTTGGAAATCTATCATGGCTGCTGCATTTAGACTAACTTCATGGTAAATTTAATAGCCTCTCTGATTCCATTCGCAGCATATCACATTTGCAGTCCTTGAAAATAGAATGATGTAGAGAGTTAAATAACTTGGCTAAATTCCTTTGTCAACGAGTCTCAACCTGGATTTTAATAGGAAGTTTAAAGGTTTAAATAACCCTTGTTTTTGTTCTAGTAATCTATTGTAGTTGCTGCACTTGAAAATAAAATATTGAATTAGATTTTTATTTCAGAAACTAGGTTCAAAAATGTATTTACAGTTCTTTAGTTTGTTCTACCTGATTGTATAAGCATAATTTATCATATGTAAAATAGGTGTGTAATTATTTTACATCTTGCTACGTTTCTTTACCGTTTGTGTATTGTCCCTTTGGAAAGGTTAGGAGTTAACTAATATCTCTTTATATATATATATATATATAAAGGCATTTTTAATTTACGAAACCTAGAAGATATTAGCTGAGAAGAGGCATTTTAAAATTTACCTAATCTAGTAAAAAGAGTTGTTTTGAATTAAAGAAGTAAAATACAATTAAATTGCTTAATGAGAAATTGGCAACACAAAGCCATACTATAGTTCTTTTGGTTACTTAGATTTTCATTCATTTAATTTTACTTCAATTCGAAAGATGAAACTAGAATACAATTTTATTGCGAATAAAATGTAAATGTAGATTTAGATAGGATTAGGTCTCATAAGCTCCTTATTTATATTAGGGTGATTAACCAAGTTTGTTAATTTAGGAATGTTCTTGATACAAAATCTTAATTGGAAGGTTTATAATTATGATAGGTTTATTAATCTTATTTGATGTTTTGTTCAAAGTAGAATCATCTATTATTGTTGTTAGCATTTCAAATCTAAACCTGAGTAAATTAGATTCTGGGTAATTCAGTATAAAGGAAAATTGATGAGAAAATAATGTTGTGAATTAATGATTATATAGATTAGTGTTAAGATTTATTTCATTAGTGTTTAATTTCTTTATGATTTTAAAGATATATATGTTTGTTTGAGTTTAACATGTGGTTATTTATCATTAAATTCATGGAATAAAGGAAATCTAACTTAAATTAGTTTATTTTTAGATTAGAGCTTCTATGTGTTGATTTAGATAAAATGTTTTAGTTAAAATAGGGAAATGAATTAAGAGATTTAATAGAATGTATGTAGTAAATAGTTGGTTAAGCGAGGGTCATGAATTTTGGGCAAGTACATTTAAATTCATTTTAATTTCAAGTTATTTAAAGTTAGATTCATCTACAGATTAATTTACTATGTGATAATCAGTAACTTGTGCGTATGTAATATTTTTGATTAAATTATTTGCAGTATGATGGGTATGTAGCTGACAACTTTTTTTACCCAAAATTGATGAAACGAAAAGGGTTTTTAAAATAAATTCTCAACTTTCCACCAATATAAATTATTCTTTACTTTGAATTTAATAAATAATTTATATTCATTTTCTATTTGAATTACAATTAAAGTCCTGATTGATAGGCTGATTGAAAAACATCTATAGCTTTCAAACGGTGTCACATTTTTTGAATCCAAAATATGTGTCACATTCTATGCTTTGCATACTATAGGATTAAAAAAAGAAAAATTGAATTTCATGAAGTTTTGACCAAGTTAAGGTGGTCAGGACATACGAGTTTTATATTTTTTAAAAGTTGTAATAAAAAATTCATAATTAATTATTTACTTGGAAAAAAATTACAAAAAAATATGCATCACATCCAGACATGAGTCATCTACTTATATCTAAAATATTATAAGAAAATACTATCATTTTATTGCGGTTAGGGTGGTCAGACAAACACCTACTTCTTATTTTTTTCCCTGAAATTTAAGTACTACTGCATTGAAATTTCAAATTTTCACCAAATAGATTTAAAAATAAATAAAATAAACATAGTAGTTTAGAAACTAAATTCAATTTGCTACAAATTCTATTCTTACATATTTTTGAAATAGCATAGATAACTTATTCAAATTTTTACGTCAAGTTGCCTAACTTTGATTTTTTTGAATTTTTTGCCACTTAAGGGCCTGTTTTTTCCATGATGATCCTGCACATACCCATGTTTTATTTGAATTAAATTTATCATTTTAAGTGACAACATATATGTATAGGTTATATTTTGAATTCTAATTATTTTGAAATAATATTATTATTCCGATATATTTCACAGTTCCTAACACATGTAGGTTAGATCTGTTTGTAGGTGCATTTAAAATTAGTTTTAATTTCAAATTATTAAAAAAGTTAAATTTAATTACAATTTTTTTTATTAGATTATGATTGCAATTAAATTGTTCAGGTTGGAATTAAAATTAGAATTAGCTAAGGTGGAGTCAACGATGTAAATAGTAGATTTTTTTTCAGTTTAAAAGTAATTAAATGTATACATTACCTTTTTAATTAAATTTATTTATTTCGAAATAACAGAGGTATAGGTTATATTATGATCTAATCAGTTTGAGATAATCAAGTGTATAAGTTAAGGATGTCAAATTAAGAAAAGATCCAATGGATTACATATTCTAGGGCTTACCCATTTAAAGGATATTATGATCAAAATGCACTTAATTATAGTTAAGATCATTTAATAATTATGTTTACATGTAAGTGTATGGTTATTTACAGTTTATCTTGAACATGTTAGATTGTTACGCATTTAATTGGATACTCCTTGGTATTGATTCTTTATGCATGCTAGTGGTTGCATGATTGATTATATTTTCTCCTTGACTTATTTTGTATATCTAGACATGTTTTGGATGAGTTGGTAACCCGTCAAAGGCTAAGTCACTCCCTTTGATAAGTTATGGGTGTAAGGTTGTTAGACTTCCAGAGGAATTGGGAAACCTATTTGTGTTGAATTTTTTCGTGATTAGGTCTTTGTGTTGACCTTTGTATCTATATGTTGAGCTCGTGGGTGTACTTGGTTCCATGGTTACTTTTCCTTTTATGGTTATGACTTTGAGTGAGATGGTTCATGCCTCACTCGTACTTCCGTGATACCATTAGTGCTTTCACATGCTAAGGATGGGATGAGAAGACCTTGTCGATAAGATCACTGCCTTGTCATCACGAAAAGGTAGGTGATTCCACATGAGTCACCCTATGGAGTAGAGCCTTGAGATAGGCAACCTGGATAACCATAGATGGAGGAAGTACCTTGTGATAGGTTGCCTGGATAATCCATGTAAAGCCATGCGATGACACTCTCCCATAGTACATGTTTACTTTCCTTTCCTGGTAGCCTCTGGAAGTGTTGATGTACTTTGTGATGTTAGTCTTGTTTGCTTGATCTTGTTTGGATGTGGACCCAAGGTTCCTTGTCATTTCCTAGCACAGGGGGTGGACCTTCGGGTCCATGCGGTCAGGTGGAACGTGCTATGCACCCATTGGGTTCCCAGGATGTGTTCGTGATGCAGATGCGGGCAGAGTTCCAGAGCTTCACTTGGATGAAGATTGTTCTTCATTTTGCACCTTAAGCTTCATATATGTAATTATCCTTGTACTTAATGTATTTTTCTCGTTGTTATAAGGGAAGCTTTTCGTAATGTACCATTATATCTATGATGCGATGTATCGGTGGAAATACACTCCACAATTGTAATATTGATTTATAAACTGGAATAAAATTATGGATGTATATCTTTTCATCTCTATTGCTCATGGACGAATATATGTTATCTTTATGTATTCCTATTTATATCTTTGCTATCATTTGATAAAAGTTTATGCATCATAATGATCTTTCCGTGTACCCCAGAGGATGTGAATGACTATGTAAATGCATAATTGTTGTTTCTGTAATGCATGTACATATTCATCGTATGTAATGTTTCGCTTTGTAATCAAATTTTTTTTTTTGCAGTATTTGTTGTCCTTTGGGGTTCACACGGCGAGGCGTTACAGGTTGTCTCTCGAGCTGATCCTTGGCTCAGGGATGTGCCCCACTCCTCTGCGAGTAATCTAATTGTCTAAGCACCATAGGGACATCCCAATGGTAGTGCATAAGATAATATGTCGCCTCAGTCACAACCTCTCTATACAAATGGGAAAACACTGTCCACCCCTGAGCTGCAACTGTCATAGTCTCTAGCTATTGATGTCGCTTGACCTCTTGTGCTAACTGCATGTCAGCAATCTACTTGAGCTGATGCTCCTGGTCCCTCTCGACTGTCAAGGCCTAAACCTCATTCCTAGCTTGCTCGAGCTCTTAGTAGTAATAACCAAAATTTGTTGCTTGGCTTGATCCCTCTCACCTGTAATCACTTGTATATGTTGTTGCAACTGCTAAATCTGTGCATCACAGGGATCTAGCCCTGTCGGTGGCTGATGCTGTATCGATGGCTGCTGCGAAGGCTATTGATGCACTGGTGGTGCACCCAAGACCTATCCATCCTGCTGATGTTGGCCATCTTGGGCATCTTGTCCTCTGCCCTGACCTCTGCCTTACCCTTCATTTAGCTTCCCTCTACCTCTGCCTACACCCCTCCCTCTCGGTCTCCCTCATGGGGGTACACTTGCTAGATCTTTCAATCAACGAGGGGGTGTGAACCATGCATCAGACTCAGGCATCATATGAGCATCCTCTTGTCCTTGATCATAGCCCCACGGCCTAGCAACCAATTGAAAAATCCCTCTACAACCTCATGGGCTTGGATCGTGTGACCCCATTCTGTGTCCTAGGTTGGCCTGGCAAAGATGGCGGTGTATGCATCATTAGGCCTATCCTGTCTCTCGTTGAACTGTCTGGCGACCTTATCCGACAGGTATCTCCCAATGATCGTGTGCTCTCGACCCTACATGTATCGGGTTTTTCAAGCAAAGAGCAACAGGTGCACATCATCATACTAGGATGGCATCTAAAGCCAAGGTTTCCATCTAAATATTGTCATATCATCAATCACTCTACGCCAATAGGGAATACCAAGCTACCCTGTGTGCTATAAAGTGATGGCACCTCTATATATCTAGACAACAGGATCATCTGGCTCTACATCTGCCATCTAAACAATCGGTCAAAGCACAACAATGTGCTCCTAGGCCCAAATGTGATGTAGACTAACTACTGTGTTGATTGCCCTACCATCGTAGTATACAAAATCATGCATAGCATGGTAGAGGGAGGCCAACATCATTGGCCCCCATGCATATTGAGTCCTCTGAAACAGCATCCTGTGCCAAGCCAAACCCCATATAGGACTAAATCCTCTACTTCGTCGATCTGGAGCAACCAAGCTTGAGATAATCGTTGTAATGATTAGTCTGAAAGTGAACACCCGACCTCTATACATCTTGAGGTCAATCTGGGAAGTGACCAGGACAATGTCCTCCTGGTCAAGCACCTCATGACAAGCATCGTAGCCAATGTCAACGTCATAGATCACGCGTCCACTGTGTATCAGCAAATGCAATATCCAACATACATCATCCAGCGTCACTATCGCCTCGTTGGTAGGTAGGTGGAACGACGAGGTCTCATTGTGCCATCGCTCGCACAATGATTTCATCATCATCAAATGTGTCTAGACAACGGGCATGTATGCAACATACCACAGACCAATCTCTCCCAAGTGCTCTTATTGCAACTCAGACATATCACCAAGTCTAGAAAAATTATGGGTTGGTGCTCATGGGACACCAAAGGTGGGATAACCTCCTGCACCCATAAAGCACACAACATCAAAAAATAAAAAAAATTGGCTAAGTTTGGAGTTTTTATCCCCCAAAATGATAATAATGTCACTATTTATGATAGCGTCGCTATAATTCAAATTCCAAACAGCGAAACCTGAAGCATTTAAATTACAAATCGCAACATGTGTTGCCATTCACATATGCGTTGTTATTTAACTTTGGCAAACCCTAACCTTAATTTTCAAATCACAAGTTGCGTCGCTATTTACATATGTGTCGCTATTTGGAATTTGAAACCCTAATTCTAAATTGAGAACTGTGTCACAATTTACATATGCATCGCTAAAAATCAAATTAGTGTCGTTGATTCTAGAAAAAGCGTCGTTGTATAGCAACGTTGCCAAAGTTCAAAATTCAAAATGCATTAAATGCATCAAAAAGTCAAATTTCAAATCAAGTTTTGAATCATATACTAGTGGTCTTGCACCTGGAAGCCTTTGGTACTCTCAAAGCTAGTCGAAAATGTGTCATGGGAGCACTCATTTTGCCATTTCATCAAAGGGTTAGAGCTCAAAATGCAAGAAATCCTGAAGGTGTGAATGCACAAATGAATTGAAAGTGACCCTTCCTCACCTATTTATGCTTGCAAATTAGGGTTTTTTTCCCTAATTTAACCATCAATATAGGGTTTTTCACCATTTTCACTAATTTTTCCAAACTAGACCTTATTTTGCATCATTTCTTGCGTTTTTGGCATCTTTTTGCATCCTGAAACCTTTCTGGACCCCTTGGGCACCATTTTAACCTTTGTCAAGAAATCAACCCAGAATTCTAAATTTTTGTTTGATTTCTTGAGGTGGCAGGGAACCAGCTTATTCTTTCCATTGGGGCAATGGTGGGGCATCTAAAAATTATATTTTTTAATTTATTTAAGTAGCAATTTTTAATCTGAAGGGCGTCAGTCTTTGAACCAACGTAACATGTACCTCGCTTCAAAGAGGGGAAAAATGTAGACACTAAAAAATGTCTTGAATAATATCATACACTCGAATAAGGTATACTAACATCATTTCATCTTGAAACCCATCCTCTTTTTGCTTAATTAATGAAAATAGGCTAGCTATTTGATTAATTATATCATTTGCATCTATTAACCTAATTAATTTAATCAAGATAATTCACCCCCTTTTGTGCTAACATTTTGTCTCATTAAATTAAATAAATCAAACTATTTAATCTAAATCCCTAAATCTTCTTATTTAATTAAATAACCCTAAGTTATTTAATTAAATGTCATTCCACCTTTCCCCGATTCATTAAATCATTCTATTTAATGAATATCATTTAATTCTTCTAAATCCCCTAATTAGATAATTAATATTGTTTAATTATCAATTAAATCTAATTTCCCCCTCACTTGCAAGGGAATATTCACAAGGAATATTCCTCCCCCTTTTTGCACAATTTAATTTAGTTTTAATTAACTAAATTATCATTTTCTCTCGCCCATGAGAATATTCCAAAGAATATTCTCTCTCCTCACTCATTTGAAAAAGGGAATATTCTTACAAAGCTTCATGTGTAAGTTAACTTGTGACTTCTTATGCAAGTTAACTTGTGACCTCTTATACAAGTCAAAAGTGTGTTTGTTTGAAGGAATGTTAACCCTTGATTAAAATCTCATTTTCCATTTTCATCCACTAATGAGAATCCATGATCCATGTCTTATCCTTCTTCCATTCTTGACCATTGATTAGCCTTTTTGATCTCAACCCTCCATTTCTCATTTGCTCTCCTATAAATAGGTCACTATTTGGAGACAAATGGATCCATCTTTTAACATCAAACTTATGTTGTTAAAATCACTCACAATCACACTCATATTTAGCACATATTTAGCATCTTTTTAGTTTAATTACTTGCATTATAGTTTAGCTTCCATTAATGGCTTCAATGATCACATAATGCATCCGTTTAGCTTATTGGTTAATTAGGGTTTGGATCTTTTAGCTCAAAATCCATTTAGATTAGCTTTGCATTTGCATATTTTAATCATTTTAGCATAAAATCATGTTAAATTAGCTTGCATCATGCTCATCTAGATTAAAATCATATTTCATCACACATCTCACAACCGTTCCATCAATTTTCTTCAATAAAACTGACTGGAACAAGCTCATTTATCCACGGGATTGGGAAAGGGTCGCCGTCTCACATCAACGCGACACCACTCCCATAATGGGATAAGTTTTAGATGGATTAGAGTAGGCATTTAAAGCTTTCATAGTTTAGCATGTTAGTTTTGATAGATGCTTGGTTTAATTTTCATTTGATTGATCCTGTTGAGATTGACATTAGTGGCTTCATTATGCTTCGATTCTTCATGGATCAAGTGTAATTGGCCCATACTTTAATCCATCTATCATAGATACAACTTCAGCAATATGGCAACCCAAAATAAAGTATTCTGCTAAAAAGGATTACGCCTAGGTTTCTTCACAATAAATGCTTTTTTTAATCCTTTCACCAATAACCACGACCTTATTGTGGTGTGAAGAAGTAATTTCTTTCTCTACAAACTCATTTTTCTTTAACTCGCCCAGTATCTTAAGAACATGCCTTTTTTATGACTTAAATGTCTGAACAAAGTGTGCCTAGGGTTATTCCATAATGTCATGGCCTCAAGGTGTGTGTAGAAATCTTAAACTTGACCTCCTTGAAGCAACAAGATATTAGAAATAGAAATCACAAAATTCTATAGTAAATTTTCCTAGCTAGGACAAGATCTTTCACTGTCGAAACTGGAATTCCAGGGTGTGAAACTCGCCAGCATGATAGCTCTCCAACTTCTTGTCATGAAGTAAGAAAATAATATCCAGAATGAATCAACAATGAGCTTTTTTTTTCCTTAATAAAGCTCCCACTTAAGTTCCCCTCAAAATTATAAAGTGACTTTATAAAGTCATATTTTAGTTATTTCACTTAGTCACTTTATAAACTTGATTTAATTAATTACTTAATATCACCTTCTTAAAATTAATTTGATACTTAGGCAAATATTAAATAATTAAGTAAATGATTCCCTAAATTCGGCATTAGCCTTCAAGAATTAAAAGGCTAAGCGATCACCCTAAGTGGCTACTGAGAAGGGGACATTATAGTCCTCCCTTCCCGAGATTGCTTTCCCTCAAGAAATTGCAAATTGGGATGTTGTATCTCCCCCTCCCAAGTTACATCCTCTACTGGAAAGTCTCTCCATCTAACCAAAAACTCCTTAACCACTTTGTTTCTCAATCTCCTCTCTCGAGTATCAACTATCTCCTCAAGAATTAGTACCAAATGTCCCTTCTCATCCAATGGGGGTAGCTCGGAAGATGAAGTAACCTGCTGTCCAAGTGCCTTTTTGAGGCACAAAACATGAAACACATTATGAATCTTACTATTCTCTGGTGACTCCAATTCATATGCTACCTCCCCAACACATCTGATGATCCTGTAAGGTCCATAAAACTGAGGATTGATCTTTTCTACCCCACTTTTCTTCAATGAAGATTGTCTGTATAGCTACAAGCGTAAGAAAACCATATCCCCAAACTCAAAGCTACGCTCGACCCAATGCCTATCCGCATATTTATTTCGTTGATTCTGAGCTAACTGTAGATTATCCTTGAGAACCTTCAAACTGTCCTGACTCTCCTGAATCTAATCCTTGGCTTTAGGAGCTTTGCTCTCCTTGAAAGCTAAATCCATGAAAGATGGTGAGTCATAACCATAAAGTGCCCAAAAAGGTTCCATACTAATCGACTCGTGGTAAGTGGTGTTGTAACAGTGTTCACCCAAGTGCAACCACTTGACCCATGCTCTTTGCTAGCTGAAAATATAGTTACACAAGTACCCCTCAATCCACTTGTTCACTATCTCTATCTATTTGTTTGTCTAAGGGTGATAACTCGTGCTCGGAGTTAACTCTATCCCTTCCAACCTAAATAACTCCTGCCAAAAATCACTCAAGAACCTATTGTCCCTATCACTCACTATATATCTCGGTATTCCACCATGTTGTCACTACACTACTCTAATAAAAACTATAAACGCATCACTCTCCAACTATACTCTCAACTCCTACGACCTGAATAAGTGATCATCACCAATACCCATACTAAAATATCTACAAGGGTTGTAGTCTCTACTCTAGAAAATCTCTTGCCAAGGCGCCTTAGTGAGATCCTTATATGAAATCCCACAGTCTAACTCCATCTTGGGCAATAGGAAATATACTCTGCTCAACTCCAAAGAGTAACCCTCAACAAATATCCTCACAATGACTGAGAGGTGATACAAATTAGTCCCTAATCGGAGGCTGATAACAATAGTCATCCTTGAAACCATCCATCCTGACAATGCCACCTTGATCATAGATTGATAACCTCTCATCGATACCTAATCCCCAAGTATCAATATACTCATATTGAGCACACCAACTCATCCAATCAATTGCAATCACCACTATAGCATTTACAGATATATTTATCAACCGCTCGATATGATTACAGTATCCATCACTCACACTGGTGGGAACTAGTAATAATTTCTCAAACTTTGTATATCCTCCCACAATCTGTTGCCAAGAAGCCTATAGGTACACGAAGTCACTCCACCCATAAACTGATGTTGTCATCATCAACAAGAGAGTGCTAGGGCAATAGCTATCACAAATCATTACCCCTGAAAAAATAGGAAATGTGAATGTAGGAATGACCAAAAGAACTCCTCTAATAACCACATTACCTCTACCAATTAACACCCCTTGAGAATCACTCCACCGCTAGGATGGAGGTATTGACCAATCCATCTACATGTTATCATCCATTGTCTTCTATGAGCTGATTGGAAAGTGGACAATGGTGTCAACTCTAAAAATTTATTCACCAAATTAGTTTTGAATCAACCTCTACTAATTTTCCTTGGCCCCTAAGTCCTATGATTACCATCAATCATACTCACACACATGTCCTCTTGACTAATGCAATAACTAATGATAGTTCTGATAAATATGAGAATCAAGTCTATAACCATCTTGGGATTGTCATGGCTACCATAATTGGGTGATCCCCTATCAATACTCAACCTCCAAGTGTTAGAGTGACAATCCAATGCACACAAACCCATGCAATCAACTGTATCCTCCAACACCAAGTTTGATAAATATGTATACCACAGTATGGAACAACCACAAATCATCCAAGAGTAAGATAAGACCCCTTGCACCAAATCTGAGAATCCTCTTACTTGTTGCAAGTTGATAAAGTTATACTAACTTAGCAATCTAGGAATATGGTACTCACGAACACTCACTACAAAGAAATGATGAACAACATTTTTAAGATTAAGAACCCTCAAGGTTTCAATTGATAATCCTCTCAAGGAAGTGTCGTTCAAGGTGACCCAAGATAGTATCTTCATAAAGCACAAATTATCAAATCCCTTCTGAAAAGTCAATCTTTTTGTGTACCTTGGATCTATCCACACTAACACATTCTTGTCTATGATATCATGAGTGTCAACACGAATAAGCTACTTAACAAAATCACCCACTTGAGACTTATCTATCTCCTTGTGATTATCAAATTCATTCATAGGAAATAGACTGTTATTAACAGTCATAAAATTCGCATATTCTTCATTATTTTCAGTGATGTCTTCATAAGTTTCATGCATACCTTCTTCCAATCCCGAATGCTTATAGTTAATTGTTGATTCCTGAAGTGTAGCATGTTGGAAGATACCTTCAAAAACCTGTTATATTTGTTATTTCGTGGTTGCAATCCCTGTGAAACTCATTAAGTTCCTTAGCCTCTTTTTCCTTATATTCAACTAGCTTGATAACATGATCCCTATATGCAAGCACTTGCGAGTAATTTGACTTCATTATCCTCAAGGCTTCTTTGATTACTTTTTTTAAGAGAGGATCCCCTTTCAATGCCCTTTTGTCTCTTTTCAACTTGGACCTTCCAAAAGAGCTCTTCAACAAATTTGTGTGAGTTTTCAACATGAATTAGAACTGCCACAACCTTATCTTTTGTGACTATCAATTGATTCTTCCAATCATATAACTCATTAAGCCCTTGATAAGGATCAACCTCACTCCATAAATTTTCAGATCTGTCTTCAAGACTGTGACTCTTAAATTTAGTCACCCCTATGACATTTCCCTTGCATATTCTAGGTTCTATGGTAAGGACAGTGTTGTGTTCAAAAGAGAGATCATCATACACTTTTTCTCCACCATATTTTAGTGTTGAAATAATTGGATCCCATGAATTGATGAGATGATGGTTTGGATCTGAACAAGTAAGCTCATCATGTTTCCCATGAATGGTTGTTTCCTTAAACAAATTACCATCAGAATCAAAAGTGTTGAAGCTAACATGGGAATTTCTCTCCATAGGTGTTGTTTGGAAATCAAATTGATATACATTGGACCTTGGGAATTCTTTCCCAACATCTAAACTATTCTCACTAGAGTGATGTAAAAATTCTTCAATATATGTTGATTTGAAAACTTCAACATACTCAACTTCTCCCTACTCTTTTTTTGGAAAAACAATAGCAACCTCAATAAATTTATCATCTGCATACCTTTCCTTTGGAACATTTAGGTACTCCACCTCATAACTTTCTTGTCTTGAAACATTCTTTTCATAATTTGAGAGGTCATAGGAATGGTCCATGTGGGAACCTTTTCCTTAATTCTTTGTAATTGTTGTTTTATGTGAGTAGCTATCAACTTCGCGTCCTTCTCCCTCATTAGCCATTCATCACACATTTGTTGGTTCCCCACTACAACTAGTGTGCTTGTTTGCAATGTGATTAATCCCTTTCCTTCCTCATGAATACTAGGCTCCATCACAGATAATGCATTGTTGTTAGTAGACAAACCAAAATCAAAAATTTCTTCCTTTTTCAATTTTTTGATATAGTTATATGGTTTTGTCTTACTTCGATTTCCTTCCTCAAGTATTCCCAAAAAGTCATCAAAGGAAACTTGATTTTTGAAATCATTTGGTAATCCTTGGTACTAAACAACAATTTTATTGGCTTCTATTTTCATTACCACCTGCTCATCTTCTTCCTTTTGTAGGAGTTTTTGAAGGGTGCTTATATTACATTTTGATTTTCTCTAAGAGTGACAAGACTATCCATCTGAATCATTGTTAGATAGCTGAAATTTTCTGAGTCACAAACCCAAACAAGCTAGCAAGATCTTCTACTCTTATACCACTATAAGGTCCCTAGCCTCTGGTGTAAGATTTTCTTGTGATTGCCTTGGTTTGATAGTCTTCGTTTTAACAAATTAGTGTGTTTCAATGTATGCAGGTATTGGAAAACAATAGGTTGTACATTTGAGTAATGACAGAGTTAAATATAATCATATTGCTATTGCATCTCAATACAAAAATATGTTTTGATCATCAACAATAGAAAGCCTAGATTGGAAACACACTAAAAAGGTAACCCTATGAAAAGGGCTTCTCTAATAAGCACTAATGATGCACAACATTGACTTATTAGTAGTTACAATAGACTTATATATAATTTTCTGAGTGCAATTTGTATCATAATAAATAAACAACAATTAGAGAGCAATTTTTTGAGTTTACAATATTTGGTAATTGCTTAAGGGAGTCCCAGATTAAACTGTCAACATAATACACTTCACTAAAGTGAGAAAATGCAACTACAGTCGCAAAACCTACAAAATGTAATGTAAGAAACACCCAGACCTAGATTAGTTCATTTTCCCCAAACTAAACAAAGAGAAAGTTGTCTCAGCGATGCCCAAAAAATGTTAGCAACAATTGAAATCCCTTCTTTGGCATTTGATTCTCCTGTTTAAGGGTGTGCTCAACCTTGTCTCCTTCTCATGTCACCTTCTATGGCCTCCAGCTGCAAATGTGTCAAATTTCCAACAAAATATGAATCGCCTCTCTCAAAACAACACGTCATCCTTAGTTTGTTGCAGCTTCAGTAATATGGTGACCCAAAATAAAGTATTCTATTGAAAAGGATTGCACCTAGTTTTCTTCACAATAAACATTTTTTTTTAATCCTTCCACCAATAACCACAACCTTGTTGTGGTGTGAAGATGCATTTCTTTCTCTGCAAACCCATTTTTCTTTAACTCGCCCAGTATCTCAAGAACACGCCTTTTCTATGACTTCCATGTTTGAACATAGTGCACCTAGGGTTAGTCCACAATGTCACGCCTTCAAGGTGTGTGTAGAACCTTAAACTCAACTTCCTTGAAGTAGCAAGATCTCATAAATAAAAATCATGAAATTCTATAGTAAATTTTCCTAGCTAGGATAGGATCTTTCACCGTCGAAACTATCATTCCAGGGTGAGAAACCTACCAACATGATAGCTCTCTAGCTTTTTGTCATGAAGTAAGAAAATAATATCCAGAATGAATCGACAATGAGATTTTTTTTTTCCTTAATAAAGCTCCCACTTAATTTCCCCTCAAAATTATAAAGTGATTTTATAAAGTTATATTTTAGTTATTTCACTTAGTCACTTTATAAACTTGATTTAATTAATTACTTAATATCACCTTCTTAAAATTAATTTGATACTTAGGCAATATTAAATAATTAAGTAAATGATTCCCTAAATTCAACATTAGCCTTCAAGAATTAAAAGGCTAAGTGATCACCCTAAGTGGTTGCTGGGAAGGGGACATTACAAGTTCCTTTTGTTGCTTTGGTACCCATAGTTTCCTCGGAAAAATCTTTCCAGCTTCCAATATTTTAGCATTCTTTAGTAGGTTTCTTTCTTGCTTGAACCGAGCTTTTCCTTTCTTCTCTGTATCTGAGAGGTATTTTGGCAAGGGGAACTTTATTGGAATGGCATTGGGAGATGAAAGTGGCACCGTATAGTTAGAGATCATGTCAAACCAGAGAGGACGATTTCCAAGAGATTTCAAAGACTTTCTTGAATTCCTAGGCTCAGATTCACAGATATCAAAAGGCTCTTGTTTCTCTTGATTAAGCTTTTTTCTTGGGTGTAATGGAGGCCAAAGGTAAGAGGAATATTTTGGTAGGAAATTGTACTAATAATTTATAGACTACTAGCCCTTATGATAGTCATGGGACCATTGGAAGTGACTGCCAATTTTGGGATTCTGACCATAGCCATGAGGCCCTTAAAAGCAACCACCTGTTTTGAGATTCTAGCCAATTTTTTTGAAAACCTGGCGGTTTGCAAACTGTTGATCCCTACGACAGCCATAGGGCCCTTGGAAACGATTGCTGATTTTGAGATTCTGACCGCCATTTTTGAAAACATGGCAGATTACAAACTGTTGATCCCTTTGATAGCCATGGGGCCCTTGGAAGAGACCATCATTCTTGAAGATCTGACTGCCATTCTTGAAAAATTGACTGTTGCCTTGAAACGATGTGAAACCTAGATTCGATGCCTTGAAACTCTTTTGCTAGAAACTATTTTGTTAGCTGAAAATGTGACACATGTTTGTGCTTTTACCCATGCATTGTGCATAATCTATTTCCCTATATCCTTGGACTTGGTATGAGCTAAGTGAATCTTGGTAGAAAATTGAATAGAGAAACAACAACAACAACAACATGATCTATAGACTAATATGTCTAACAAGTTTTTAGGATGTTATGCATTAGATCAAGCACATAGTACCATTTCACTATCATCCAATAATTGTATAGATATTTTAACTCTTCATATCTAATAGTGATGCTTCGTTAGATTATCTTTAGCATTGGATGATATTGAGACTATTATTACTCCTTCTAATACCCTATCTATAGTTGAGGACACTCCTTCATTACCTATTGACTATTCATCAAAGTTCAGTGATGCTTCATCAAGGGAACTTAGAAATTCTATGTAACAAGTTCATATTATTCTTCCTAGTCCACCTCTTTGGGGCATATATCTAGTATATATTTCACATTTATTTTTGGAGTCCCACCTATAAAATATTGCATACAACTTTGGGGACTTAATCTTCCTCTTTGATGATTGATTATGTAGTTTCTATCTCCACACTTTAGCACTTGTTCTTCATTATTTTCCACATCATTCTAGATGGTCACTTTCTTTAATTAAGCCTAGGACTCCTAATTCATTTGTGACACTTCTTAGCATGGACATGGTGACACTTGAGCAATTTCTATAGACATACACTCTGATATTTTCTTCCCTAATATTCCTTTCAAGAATGGTAAGATATCTTACATGTACCTTTGGCCTTATTTCTTCTTAAGGGGAGAAATTATGTTCACTATTCTTGGACCATCTTCAACATTTAGTGTTGAAAAACAACCATTGGTGTAGGAGGCTACATTGAGGAGTCACCTAGTCTCTCTTCTTCTATCTCTTCTAGGAGGGAGTTTTTCTTCACATGATTTTATTCTTATCAATCTTTCAAAGAGGTTATCCAATCCTCTCCTTTGTCTCTTTATTTGGTGGGACTTTTCTTTCTCTCTTCTTGAGGGTGACAAGATTCTTTCTAAGGAGAGTTTTCCCTTTTATGATGTTTTATCCATTCTAGTTCCTAGAGGACACATTTTTGTACATGGGTACCTCACATGGCTACATCTTTTTTGGGACCCATTTATCCATCTTTTATACCCACTTAAGTTACTTTTATGGGGGTGTTGGTGCATTATTTTATTTTTGCATTTAGTTTATTGCATATTATGCACCCAAGATAGGATAATCTTGCTTAGACTTATTGCATTTAAATCATATGACTTGTACTTTCCTAGTTTAATGGAGATGTTGTGTACACATATGATTACATCTCTTTTACCCCACATTGGTAGTACATTCACATATTTTGTTGGTGTATCTTATAAATACCCACTTGTAGCTATCATATAAGAAATCAATCTATCATCATTGTATATTTGAATGCTTTGATAGAATAAAAAATTTCTCATATTTTGGGTCTCATGTGCTTTCATTGGAGCTCCTTGATGTTGATTAGTCATCTCTATGGTCAAATTTCACATTTCTAATTTCTTTGCACCCAAAAGTGATGGTAAAATATAATGATGAAATTTGGGTAAACATGTCAATTCCCATTTAGTTTTAGGCTAATTTTGATTGAATTTCTTAATATCATTTCATATCGATAAATTGCACACTCTTGTGCAAAGTTGGGTTAATTCCCCAATCCTTCACTCATTCCCATTTACACTTACTCCCACACATTCCACCCTATCCTACCCCTATTTGTATGTACTCCTATACTCCTATATACTCACCTTTATTAGCTATTTATTAGCCTTGTGTATCTAAACTTTCATCCCCTACCTTGATATTTGCATCTCCTTGTTCAAGTTAAACCTGCAACATGCAGGTTTGCTCCTATACCAAATGGAATTGACTCAAAAAATCAAAAGTCTAAATTTAAATTTTGTTTACTCACTTATTTCACTAAATATTACGAGTCAAATTCATACACTTTTGCCCAATTAACTAGCATGTATTGGTATTTAGATGTATTCAATGTGCATTAATTAATAAGCAACTTATATTCAAGAATCATGGGTATTGAGGGGAAGAATCATTCTAATAACACTTTGTTTTAGAGCATTAAGAAGAACCTACTCTACATCTAGTTCATCTAAGACGCCTATATGCATGATTGTTGTATTCAATATTCTTACGCAATTATAAAGCTTGTCTAATCAAGTGGATCAAGCTAGAAGAACATGATCCTTGGAATCCAATGATCTCCCCAATGTATTTTTCAATATTGTCAATCCTTACACATAAACAAATGTTAGAGTTTTAGGTAATAGTCTCGAATAATTAGCATTTAGTCAATTTGAACATACAAGTTTCAAATCACTAATGCATGTTGAAATACAAAATTGATATCACATAATACAAATTCAATCCATAAAAAATTCAATATTTATCAATCCCAATACATTCTTCAAATTGAGAGAATCTATTTTCTAATATAAAGATAATTAAATTCTACATAATATTAGACTTGCATTTCTATTCTTTAATCAAATTGAAACTCTTGGACCGCATAAAAATCATACTTTGAGTAGGCGCAAAGTTTCACGTGTAAATTATGAAGGCACGAGAGTTGACATAAAACGTGTAACTAAGCGGCAGTTAGGGTCAGTGTTCCAACTCAAATGCTGATGGGACTATCCCTCTTAGACTAAGAAGAAAGGTCAGCTGCCTTTAATTACCCATCACACTTACTACCTCGGTCTTAGAAAGTGACCCAAATTTAATGTGATGACTTTATAAGTGACCCAAAATTTGTGCATACTTTAATGGGATGAAAGGAGAAATCATCCACGTTTTGCATGTGCCAAAATACAATAAGACACATGTTCATTTTTATTGGTGAATGTGGTAGGATTTGGAAGGGAGGATAGTATCAATTGGGTTGTCTAGGTTGTATATAATTATATTTTTACATGAATATAGTTATTGGCATGTAATTAGTTTGTATGTTTTGGATTATAGAAGAAAATGTAGCTTAGGAGATGTTATAGTTAAAAAAATGAAATATATACGTGATTAATTAGTCATGGTAAATTTTATGTTTTGTAAATAGTGAGAAGATAATATAGTTGATTAGATGGGGATATCGATATAATAATAGACTTTAACAATAGAAGGAAGGATTTTATGAAATTTGAGAGAAGGTGAGAATTCATTTATTATTATATTGCAACAAAATGTAGTATGAGCGCAATGTTACATGTTTCTAAATGTTATGTATTGCAACAAGTGCATGGTAGTGGGATGGTATACAATATATTTTTTTTTGATCCAATATTAGAAGTAAGCAAGTTGCTAGTATATGATTATGAAATTTATTTTATGACTTTTTTCTAAACATTGTTGTTGCACTCTGATAGACATGCATGATAAATATGGTAAGATACAAGTTGTTTGACTCAATGTATCATTGGATATGTTCTTGTGCACTATTTTTTTCCTTAAGAAGATATGATCGTGTAAGAAAAAATGTTTTGATAATAGTAGTTATTCTCTAGATAATTGGTCTTATGTGCTACTAATGTAATAGTTGTAAAGATTTTGAAACTGTCAAATCTTAGAGGTAAACTTTAAAAGAAAATGATATATTGTTAGGATTGCTAAATGTAGGACACTATGCCTTAAGTTATTTATATGTTTAAATAAAATAAATTTTGGGACTAATTATGGTTCATGGGTGGGAGGAAGATATTTAGAAGGCTTGAAAGACATAACTAGGTTTTATAATAATCATAATGTTATAAATCTATTTTCTATATTGTCATGTAACTTTGATAGTTGACTACTCTCTTCTCTTTGAATTGTTATGATGACCGTAGTTGTCTCTACTTATGCCATGTTGACATGTAGCACATTTTTCACTTTGCGAGCTCCATTAGAACATGTGGCCTAAAGTGTTCAATGACTCATGATGTAAGGCCCACATGTGTCAACTCTTGCATTGTCCTAATCTTATATTAATGCTTAGGTTAGAACATGTTTTATGACTAGTTAACAAGTGTTTGAAGGACTAGTTTACAAGTGTTGTGAATGCATACGCAAGGCACTCAAACACTAATTGAGAAGTGTTAATACAATGTATATGTTAGGTGCATGCCATGTGTATGAGATGTAATTATGCCAAGCCTACCTTATTTTGTATTTGCATGTTGACTACCCAATCAGTCACCTCCTTATTTAGAGGGTTGGACCTTAGGGTCCCACATGATTAGGTGGTAGACTAATCATCATTGGTGGCTAATCATTTTTTTATGGCACATAATAAAGAACACACAAATTTGTTCTCATAGCTCTATTATGTAGTCATAGCTTTTCATTGTTGCATAGTTGAATACTTTTGTATTGAGATCAATTGTAAACTTTGTTTCAGTTGTAATAATTAATTTTGATCCATCATTGTAATTGACCAAAATCCTTCCATATTTGTGGACATAAATACCATGTGTAAACATTTTGTGATAGCTATCTAATATAATTCTATATCATATTTTGTAATAAATCTCATGTATTGTAAAGTCTTGATTATATGTCACTTAGACCTGTTTTATACTTAAGTTGGAAAGTGATGTATTGAAATCTTATACATTTTGAATGTGATGACATGGGTTTAAGGTATTCAATAGTTGTGTGCTTTTATAATTATCGCTAATGACTTGGGAGTTTCTCTTGATCATGTATTTTTTTAGTTGCATTGTTAGAAGAATGATACTTGCTTCTAAATAAGTATTATTTCTCTAAAATTTGATTAATTACTTTTGAGGAACTTGAACATTATTTATTAAATATTATGTATGTCATATTTCAATGCTCATAACCATTTGTAAACAAAACTAAACATGTGGAAGTTATGGATTATTTTATGTTAGACTGCTTTGGCTTATATTGGCTTGGTTGCACTAGTTTTTGATCTATTGAACTTTGTTAATAATTTTAGGGTCTCAAACTTAATTTTGGGAGAAATTTAATGGTAAACCTTTAATGGATCCCTTGTCTATGTTCAAAGCCAAATTTGGTGTCAATTAGGAGATCATGTTGTTTAAACTTTGTATTTTACCTATTCAAGTTCACCTCTTTTGCTAGGGGGCAATTCTACATAACCAAGGGTAAACCAAGAAATGTCAAGGTATTACTAGAAGTGGCAATGGAATTCCTAAATTGGTAAAATGGGAATTATTTTGAGAAAAAGGATAATGTTGTTTCATTGGATAATTGATGACTATTTTAGAAAACTTTCCTAAATGAGAGTTGACCCTTAGGTTTTGCCTTGACTTCCTATCAACTTACTCTAATGATTTATTTGTTGTCCTTTATTATCTATTCTCTTTTGTGTCATGGTTGTGTCTTTGGTTAGGAATATTTATTCCCTTGCAAGACTAAGATGAGATATTGGATCTCCCTACCATTCTACCTCATAGGTGAGTAATCTTAAAGTTTTAATGGTGTTCCTATGTTATTTTTTGATGTGTTGTGTCTAGGTTGAACTTGTTATCACCTGAAGTTGCACCCTTGTTGAACCTAATGTTCAACACCTCAGTGTAACATGGGAAGACCTCTTAAGACGTGGGTTTCTTGTAAGCAGAGGTCAACCTCCGGAGAAGGCCGACTTCCTTTGGTGTCACCTAAACTACTAATTCTGTAAAGGGAAAGGGAGAAGGAGAATGCATTAAAATGAAAATTAAATCCTAAGGTGATACACCGAGCTGATAAGAACAATGAGATACTCAATTTACACTTGAAAATTGATGATGGATATGGGACTGTACAACAAATTATGTGGATTATGCATACAAACAGGTTCGACATGCACACACTTTTAAGAAGGAAAAACAAACTTTCACAAATTAAAAGCTCATGTGCAATTGAGTAAACATAGTTTATAACCTACATGATACCACTTTTGCAAAGAAAGGCATGCTAACATGAACTAAAGCTGTAAGGAAAAGAAAGATTTCACTAAGTAGCTTGATGAATCACTTAAAAATGCACAATACTTCACAAGAACCAGAAGGAAAAAAAATGAAACATCAATAGTAATCAAGGTAAATTTTATATAACATGCTCCAAAATGAGTTACAGAAATTTGCTAATCTGAGAGAGGACTGTAAAAGTCATAGACTTTCGAAAAGCATCAGGAAATTTTTTTTACAAAGAGGCAAAAATGCCTTATATACAAGAGTGTGGTCGGCCCCTTAAGGCCTACAAAAATATCTGCTCAGAAAAGATCTGCCTTAGATCTTTTGCCTGAAATTAATGTTGCGTTCGATAGAATCCTTGTTGTCCATGTCAGTGTGAAAGATTTCCCTCAGGGGAAACCCTCTTGATCTTTCTGCAACCACCACATTCACTTCTGCTCCTCGTGTCGATCTTTGAATTCCCCCCAGTCGAGCTGCTTTGAATGCTCTTGAGCTCATGTTGCTTTTCCTTTCGTTAATCACCTTCATCCTGGTGAAATTGCCACAGCTTGCTTTTGGCCTCCTCTGATTGGTTGAGCCTATTCCACGTAGATTCTTCGGGCAGTCAAAAACTCCTTATGTCAGAATTGCATCTCGGTGAGACACTGGAAGTGTCTCACCGATGTGATTATGCCCCCTTGAAGTTATCGGCACAACAAGTGATAGTCAGTGAGACGTCTCAGTGAGCTCATTTTTCGTTGTGGCGAGACCCCCCGGTGTCGGCGTGACCTCTTGTCGAAACCAAAAATACTTCGGCGAGCTCCTCTATCTTCTATTGGTGAAACCTTGGTCTGTCGGCCAGACCCTTTGCCGAGCACACTACGGTCTCCCCAAACTCATATCTTTCGGCCAGACTGGTGCTTGTCGTCAAGACTTCGCCGAACTCCTCCATTCGTTGAGACTCCCACCGGTTGGTGAGACGTTTCACCGAGCTCCCTATGTTATACCGAGGGCATCCTCCTTGTCGGCAAGACATCTCACACTCGGCCAGACTTATGCCGAACAACCCCGCTCTCCCCGACTCCTCTTCATTTTCTGTCAGCGAGACATCTTTGATGTCACCCCGAACGCATTCCATTCCACCAAGCTCTTTATTTCCTTTGGCAAGACCGTGGCGAGTTGGGAAGACTTCATAGCGAGGGCCAACATCATACCGATTCCTGCTTCCGTGTCGCTGAGACATTCCTAGGTCGCCGAGACTTCTTAGTGAGCCCGAAATGTTATGCTGAAGACTTCTTCATGAAGCACTGTCGGTGAGACTTGTTAGTTTCGCTAAGAGGTCACACCGAGCTCTAGAACTTACCCCGAAGTGTACAACTATCACCAAGAGTTATACCGAAGTCATCAACACCATCGGTGAGACTTTCCATTCTCGCTAAGACTTCTTTCTGAGACTCTTTGTTACCCCGAACGAATGCAGTCGGTGTGACCTTCTCACGTCGGTAAGACTTCTTACCGACATTATTTCTTCCGGTGAGAGTTTCCCCGATGACTTGACACCATCTGCTGTCGGCGAGACTTTAACTCTTCGCTGGGACTTCTCACTGAGTGCTATAGGTTATCCCGAAGTGTGTGGTCGTCGTGAGTCTCCCCGATTTGCGATTGAATGGCCTATCGGCCAAAGAATTCCGCGCGATAAGAGGTCATACCGAACCCCTCTTGTCACAGTGATAGGCTCTACAGTGAAAGCATTCGGCAAGATAGAAACTAGGTCACAACAACCTGTTCAAAATAGAATGTATCAAAGCTGCTAGTCGGCCAGACAGTGAAGATGCCATACCAATTTGGCTCTAATGGAGGCTTCAGCCTGTGATTATTGAGGCATATTTTCAACAAAGCAGGCTTCCCCAACTAAGTTCACTGTGAAGTGTCATTAGATGCATGAACTAACCCTCAATGGAAATATCCCATTTGGCCCTTATGAACACCTACAACATAGATGCCTTGCCTGATTGAGCCTGAGGGTGAAAATTAGGTAACAAAACTAAAGGATGAAATGGTGCTTAAGGTTTCTTTTGTATAAAAACAGTTTCTCATTCTTTTACATTCATACCTATTTATGAGAGATGGTGACAATACTCAAGTACCCTACATCATTTTAAAGGAAAATCTACCTTCTCATTGCTCATTATGATGATTTCATCTTTTAATAATATTGTCTTTCACATATGTAGTCATGATATGTGCATTAACACTGCATTCTATGATTTTTATGGTGTGTCACAACAAATTTAGTTCACAAGTGTGTATTATGATATATTTGTGTTATAATTGTAATACAAAAAAATTATTAGCCTATTTGTTTAAATTGCTAATGTTCTAGGTCTATTCTTGGCACATTACATTGGTATTAAAGTACCTAGGTTACAATGTCAAGGGATTTTGGTTGTGTATGTGGTTTTTTTGCATATTTTGTGGAGTTGTATTGCATGCTAACTCTTGTGCCTTGTCTTATGTGGTTGGATAATGTTGTATAAACCCTATTACTTGAGGACTCATGGATCTAATCATGATCATTTGAGTGTAGATTAATCTCCTTGAATGATAACTAATATGGGATCTTAGATCTTAGATTCCATAATTTAGGTGTTTGAGCACCTTTCCCCTCATTAGGAAGCCACCCTATTAGTACAATGAGAGAACTTTATGAGCTTGATCCTTTTAGAAGTAGTGCATGAGGAGGATCCTCATCAAGAGTAGTCATGACTTATGGTGAGGCAAGTCACTAGAGGGAATAGGTATGGAGTATCCATGTTGTTGACCTTACCATCAATGGTTTTGTAAAAGGTGTAGAGAATTGAATATCATCAAGGAACTCAAGGAGGTTCTTGTAGACTATCTTATGGTAAGCATGGGGTCTTAGGGTAGTTGGAGAGTGTACCTTGACATTAGCAAGTCCTCCAGTAGGTCAAACTATTTTTGTTAGTACTTGAAAAATAGAAATAGAGGTAGTGTATGAGGGATTTTATTTCTAAATATCAATAGTCTAGGTGTAGTATGCATTCAATGTCAATTTCATTAATTAGATAACTTCCTCAACTCATGCAAGCTTGGGTCATAGGACTATGCTATTCTTGTGGCTAGTTTGAGACATATTTATTGATATTATCTATAGGGTATAATGGAAATTGATGGTCAAAGAATCTAGCTATTTTTTACCCATTTATGGGTAAGCAATAGTTGGTTGGTGTTTATGGATGAATTGCTAGTCCTTGTCATTTTTTACTAGTTGAGTTTTTTAGATTATTTTTATTTACCAAATGTTTTGTGTTGATAATATCTTTGGATTAATTATTATAATCTTGAATATGATGGATATATTAATTTTATTTTTGTTTATAAGGCTAGTTAAGTGAATGTCTCATATGAGTTACTAGGTAAACTTGTAATTTTTAGCTATATGATGTTGAATTGAGGAATGGTCTATGGGAAATCTAGAGTAAGCATGATCTAATCTTATCAATTTTATCTCCATAGTTATAAATATTGTACTTTTATTTTATTTTTCTATGCTCTTATCCATGTGAATGGAAGGGACTGTTTGGATCTAGAATTTCCTTATTAGGCCTAGAACTTAAACCTATGTTGCATTGGATACTCCTCATATTCTATATGTATAATGTGTTTTTGGTTTTATCTTGGATGTGTGTATTTGTATGCATCTTCTTTGTTGTTCCCTAATATGTTATCCACGTGGTTGCAAGTTGGAATATATCAAATTTTCTAGTTACTATGTCATGCATAAGTTTTCACGCCTATTGTGTTGACCACTCTAGTATACTTTTCCATTAGGTGAATTTTGTATTTTTTACTCTTGATTATATGTTCCTAATTTAAAACTATGTGTGTCATCATGTGGAAGAGAAGCCTAGCACTAATAGGATAGAATTTTTGGGTAAAGACAATCTAAGTCCTTAATTGAATTCTTCCTAATATATGTTGTTAATTGAATGAATCCTAAAAGAGCATGAATATCTTTACCATAATTTGGTGTAATCTTAGTATTATGTTGGATTTTAAAGAACTTTATGATGTGTGTTTGTGTTGTGATCTATCACCTTGTAAGTTAGAAAAAATATATTTTTATTTTATTTGGCCTAATTTATAAAAATACTTGTATGTTGGTAAATTTGTTTAGACTCTTTATGATGCTCTTAAGTGGGATATTTGTTAAGATAAGGTGATATTAACCTTGCAATCATATGCACTAATGTTATATCTCCAACATCCTATGAATGGGTACTTGAACACCCATCTAGGTGGTTGAGAGATATTATTATCTTATAACTTTGAATATTAGATGTTGCAGCATTAAGAGGATAGGTTACTTATGATGATGTGGTTACAAATTGTTTGAAGATACATTAGGAGTAGTCATCTTGTGTCTACCTTAACTCTTAAATAATTTATATAATCATATATAGGTAGTTAGGTCATCCTAGGGGTTATAGTTAAGTATTTAAGTTGATCTGGATGGAAGAAAAGGCATAATTAGGTATATATAGGAGCTAGTGGCTAGTTATTATCACCATATTGAGTATTATTTTTTATTGAAAACTATTGGAGGTATCCCCCTTGAAGTGAGTTAGGAGGTTTCCCCCTCAAAGTGGAATATTATTATCAAGTATTTGAAGCATATTTCCTATTATATTCTTCTATTGTGCAATCTAATTTATTCTAATTGGTATCAAAGCATTATCTTGACACCATAAAGGTAAGACAATTTTTATTTATTTTATAGGTCATTTTGAGAAGCACATCTTTATGACTTTGGAGAGAATTTTACTAATTTTTAAAGGGTTATTAAAGATCATATTAAATATACTAGATCATCAATTTTAAAGAAATTGGATCATAATTCAAGGAGTTGTTGCATAATTAGGGTCATATTAGGGTTTCCACCTAATTCAATCTCAAAGCAGAAAATAAATAATTTTTTTTATCTCTTGATTTTTTTATCAAAAGAATATTTCTCCTACTATATTCCATGTTTTAGGTCATTTGGATAAGAGTTCAAGGATTTATTGTAAAAATAGAGTTTCCACCAAATATTCTCACAAGGCTACAAAATAGTGAATTTCTTTGAGATTTTTTTTAGGAAGTGATATCTAGGCCCTAATATGTTACAAAAAATCAAATTAATTTTATTTTTGTGTCATTTGTTGTAAAGATATTATTTTTGCACCATTTCAGGGTCTTTCATAAGAGACAAAAGGAATGCATTCACTCTCAGAAGGACACATGAGAAAGATAATCTAGTGGTGGAAGAGATGGATATATACATAGGGATGAAAAAATCAACAATATGAAGGTGGAAATTAAACACATGGGTGAAAGACTAGCCAATGAAGATGTAAGGAGGAGGATGAGGAGAAGGAGAAGGAGAAGGAGAAGGGTAATAAGGAGCGGGAGAAGAAGAAGAAGAAGATAAACACCCATATCACCTTTTTTACTTTGGTTGCCTTGCATTTTACCTCATGCTTTAGATAAACACATTGATTATTCTTAAAAAGAAAAAAATGGAATTATGATATGTGCTCTATTATCACTTTATCCCCAATCACCACAACACACAAACATATGACTCTTAGGAACACACTCACTCCCCACATGTATAGTCATTCACCCATAGAGGTTCTTGTTTTTCTGTCTTGAAGAAATTATTGTTCAAAATCATGCATATCATCTCATGGGATATATTGCTCCCAAAATATGAGATCACTATTCACTATCACAATGATCTATAACTTGGTTTTCAACTTGATAAGAGGTAAATCTTAATGTGTATGTTCTTGTTTCTTTGCATATTGCTTATTTTTATGTTCTTTTATTTCTTACCCACAACATACTCTACCAAGGTCATCATGGTCCATTATATCATGGTGTGCCTTAACGATATGTTTGTTGGGGCATATTTATTAGTTATTTGATTTTCATGCATGCATGATTCAATCCTTCACACACATGATAAATTATTGTCAAGATTTTATATACCTTGGTGTATACCATCATATGCTATATCAAATTTAGGTTTTTCAACATACTTGAAAATTTCTTCAAAATCATTGGCATGTACCCATCTGCAACTTTCACAACCTTTCTCTAATTAACCAACCATGGTAACCATCACCTTTTCTTCACACCTTCACTCCAAATTTTCTCAACCCCCTATCCCTGTATATTTTGGCTAAACTTATTTTTTTTATCATATTCCTCCTTTTGACAACCCATCCACATTCTTTGCACTTGCTTTCCCTCTCAAGGGGGGCACCCTTATCCCTCTACCATCCTTAGTTCATCCTTAAATGCTTGGGGCATCTTTACATTCAAAATGTAATCAATCAATCAAACCCAATCAATTAATTGATTAAGTAAAGCCCTAAGCCAACAATCCCAAGCACAACTTTTTCACCACTATATTATTTAATTAATCTAATCTACTATTGCTTATAAATATTTATATTATTTAATTAATCCAATTTATAACCAAAATAATTAGATAAAGATTATTTAATTATTCTAACCTAGTGCCATATCTAATTAATTAATCTTATTATTTAAATTAATCTAATTAATACCTCACATATAATTAAATAATAATATTATTTAATTATTATCATTTTCAGATCACATGAATAATAAAATTAATTAATAATTTATAATTTAATTTACCTATATTCCCTCCACCATTTCTAAAAATAAATACACTTCCCTCCCAATTTTAATAGTCTCAACAAATCACTATTTTTAGTAAATGTAATCTTAGTCATTCATCTTCAATAAATTATATCTAAACCCTATATTTTCTCCTTGATCCAAGGAAAGTGCTTGTATTGAATCTCCATCATGGATCTCATCCTCAAATCCTCACCATCCATCCTCCATACCAAAATATATAAATTGATACATCATAATATGTAAACCAAGCAATCATCTCTAATAGGTGCATGCTATATGATTTCTTAAGTGAGTGTTCAAACAACCACATCCTTTGGAGTAAATCTACTTCATAATGGGATTTGAATTTGGTAACTTCTTTTATTTCTAATTATTTAAATTTCATTCCTTACTTAGTCATAAGGTTTGCAAATAGTTTTAGAATAAGAAGCATTGTGTTTACATTTCATTTATGGTTTAAATTCTAATCTTCTTGTTTACAAACCTTATTGCTTCTTGGAGTGTGACATAATGTCTAAGTGGATTTCTTAGAAGATTTATGAACATGATGTATGTGAATAACTTATTAATCTATTCTATTAGGTCATAGGGACCTAAAATATGTGAGGACAAATGGACAATGGATAACAAAAGTACCTCATTCTTAGGTTCAACAATCAAATGGGCATCTTCATCATTATCAAATTCAACTAGGACAAGCATCTTTATTTTTCCTTTTAACCGAAGTTGAGGTGGCATGCCATTGTCTTATGGGTTTGAGATTATTATTGAACTTGATGATTGATGCAAGAGCATCCTAGGGTGTAAGAGAAATCTTTCATTACCTAAAAAATGTTTTCTTTTACTTACGTGTTTGTTTACAAGTTTTAATTCATATTTACTCATCAATAATTAGTGCAAATCCTACAATATTTCACCACAATTGTTTATTTTACCTCACAATTCAAATTTTAGGAGATTTTGAGCAACCCAAAATCATCTTTCCCTTTAGACTTATATAGGGCATAATAGGAAGACACGTAGTTTCATTGTTAATGTTTTGCAAAAACTTTCTAAAGCATGCAAAAATATAGGAATATATTTCAATATACCTTAGGTGTAGGAAATATTATGGTATGAACTAGATCAATATTTACATTTATCCATCATCACCATATTCATTTGGAAATATTCTTTCACATGTTTAGTTGATTATATGTTACAGTTAGCATCAATATTTTTTCCTCCTTGCAACTAAATATGATCCCTTCAAAGGTTAGAAGTTGATATATAAACATTGTTAATGGTCATTGGAAGGTAGTAGAAATGATAAAGGTTAGTTATTTGGCAATGTAACTTCAAATTAGAACTATATTGCAATATCATTCAAATTCTATAAATTACACATTTGTAATCAAATGGCTAAGACCTAACATGTTGGAAGCCCACTACAATGAATTATAATTTATTCATGACTATGAATCAATAACAATATTGATATTTATTGTCTCATTAAAATTTTAATGTGTAATTGGTTATTGGTTGTATAGTTGGATAATCTCTCATTAGATCCTTCATTCATGGTTGCATCAATGAGGATGGATTAGATGGAATTTATTTCACTTTGTAACCTTTTCCATGGTTAGGAAAAGGATTTTGATAAATCCATAGGTTATAACTTTGCAAGGCGATGGGCCCCTAGTTGTTGATTGTAGGATGATTATGTGGGTGAAGAATCATTCCCATGTATCAACATTAGTGTTCCTTACGTAACTTTTAGATAAACCTTTTATATCATGATAGGTTTTAGTGTAATGACCTCATTTTCTTATGAAAAGAACAATACTTTTTGGGGTCATAATCCATTGACTTGTGATAAGGATCAAAATGGCTATTGTTGAAAGTGTGATTGCTTAAAGGATAATTATTTATTGGATAATATTTGTTACATGATGACTATTCAATAATATTTTCCACTTTATGTATATTTTGGCCTTCTTGATTCATGTTGCTATTATTTCCACCATTATTGTTAGTATTGTATTATTTATTATTATAATTTGATCATTTTAATTATTATTATTCATGGCTTCTAGTATGTTTGAACCCCATCTATAGTCTCATTATTGACACTCTTTAAGGCCTTTGACAACAAGGTGTTCTTTTTCATGTACTAATTCGACCATGGATATATGGCTTTTCATTGGTTTCATAAATCATGCATCCACTCTTTCCTTGGTAAATTTTGAGGGTTTTCTCTAAGGCCTATTTAGGAGATTTGTAAGAGAGTTGCTAGACCTCCTCACATGTGTCCCTATTCAAGGCATGCATGTAGAGGTATTAAAGCTCAATGTGATATATGTGGAGCTTTAGTGGATGAGTAAAAAAATTGTATCACCAAGTCAAGAAATAAGCTATAGACTCATTATTTTCTTTTTTCTTTTTTAAGAAATTCCAAATTCTAGCCTTAACAAGCTTTTTCATGTCAAAAAAGCTAGATTTGTTAATGAGTTGAAAAAAATAATGGATAGATCCCTCCAACAACTTGTAACACTAGTCGAGGATGATCCCTTCAAGGGTCTTTAAGAAGATATGAACAACCACTACATCTAAAGGAAGGAGTTCGCTAATAGAAGTTGTGTAGGTCTTAATGTGGGTATTTGAATACCTTTCTCCTTCAAATTTTGATAGGTCAAGGAGTGGCTTGGGAAAAATAACACCCTAGGTCACATTGGTCTGATGACTCCTTTAAATACTCTAGATGAGTTCTAAAGAAGGGATCGTGAAAGGAAGGTATGATGCCCCAAATATTGATCGTATACCTGAAATACTAGGAGGACTTGATAATTTTGATCTAACTTATATTTTCTTGTTAAAACTAAGCAAGTGTTATGTAACTTTCAAGTAACTTACTTTTTCCTGTTGGAACCCAAGAAACTATGTAATTTAACATGTGGATTTGGGGAATCCCACTAGCCAAGTATATAGTAGTGGTATGTTGTATTATGATGTTGGACCTTGTGGTGGTGGAAAAGGAGGGAAAAATTCCTTAGTATTGGTGTTACATGAGTATACACACTAACTCATTTGACTACAAAATCCGATGAAAATGTCTGACGAAATATGTATAATTTGATGTATTGTCGG
>VDFB02270651.1:17949995-17983582 GCA_007258455.2 Sequoia sempervirens | reverse complement strand
AATGCCATGTCAAACTATGGGTCTCTGAGCTTGAACGTAGGCAAGGCCATCATTGATGTGCCCCTGAGACACCCTAGGTTAGTCCTTTAAGATTCCATCATAATAAACTAACATTCTGTCCATTGTTAATATCTTCACCTTCAATAAGTCGATTCAGTTGAACTACAAGTCTTTGAGCTTGAACATAGGAAAGGCCATCATTGATGTGCCCCTGAGACACCCTAGGTCAGTCCTTTAGGATTCCATCATAATAAACTAACATTTCATCCATTATTAATATCTTCACCTTCAATAAGTTGAGTCAGTCAAACTATGTGGTCTCTGCGTGTATAACATAGGCAAGAATCATCTTTGATTAGTCCCCGAGGCCCCTAGGATTGGTCTGTTAGGTTAGGTTCTTGGTCAGAAAACTCAAAAAAAACCCTAAACATTCAAATCAGAAAATCCCTAAACATTCAAATATCAAAAAATCCTAAACATTGAAAATCATAAAAACACAAAAACATTAGAACATTCAAAAGACCTAAACAACATCAAATATCTTAGAAAACCCTAAACAACCTCAAATAAACCAAAAACCAAAACATTCACATAAACTTTTGAAAAAGACCAAAAATAGCCTCAAAACATTTTTAAAATACCAAAAAATATTGAAATATTCCAAAAAAACCCCAAAAACCATCCATCCCATTTTGCTTTCACCCATAATAAACCTTCATCCATAATAAATCACCCATCACCTTCAACCTTTGGCAAAGCAAGTAGAAAAAAAGTATCACAAGTAGTAAAGTGAGAACCTAAGTGTCAAAATCTAAAGTCTAGGTCATAGGTAAACGAATCAGTGAAGTTTGTATCAACAACTTATCATAAACCTTATCCTAATCAAACCATCTGGTAACATGTCCTAGGATACATCCTTCCTGCGATGGACACCAATATTAGACATCACCTTAGCTAAAATAAACTGGCAAGAGATATAGATAACACTAACTGTTTTCCCTTGATCTTTTCTTCTGATTTATCTTATTGACCCATTCCAAGGAACTCTCAATGATGTATTAATGATTTGGAGAGAAAGGAATGGGGCATCGATCATTATCTTTCGTTTGCTGTGCTTGTGGGTATTCTTGTAAAATAATCTTGGCGCATACTTGCTTAGTTGTATGTACAGAGGTTGTTTGGGGTAGATTGTTGACTATTGCATATGCTTTGGTCTGATATATTCTAAACTTCTAAACTACATTCCAACGAGGTTTCCGTATGTCAAGGTATGAACAAGAATTATATTATATGTTTGCAAAGTCAAAGTCCATTACACTAGATACAACGCCATCCTAGTTGTCAATACCTTGATGCAATGTATCTGTGTTATATCAAAAATAAGGAATGACGAAAAACCCCAATCCCAAGATCTGAGCGAATCATCATCATCATGCATCTCTCGTCACCATCTCTAATAAAGTCTCGGTGGATCATAGACTTGTTGGATTTTTATCATCAAAATTAATGGTTAAATCATTCATCTTATTTCTTCTATCTTCTCTCTGTGCTAACCCGATGTCACGACAGTCAACAAAAACATCATCAATGCATCCATCCTTCATCCAAAAATCATCAGCATGCATACATATCACATATCATAAACATACATTGCATTATTATATCGTAAGCATGAAAATCTACATTAGCCATATGCATACATCATCATCTCATAAATTGCATAGAAAAGTACACAAAAAGAAATACATCCATAATCATATCATCTGCATATCAAAGCATCCATCCCATAACATGGCATAAAAATATACTAAAAAATACATCCATCCATTATGTCACATATCATATATCACATCATGGATCATCATCACATATCACATAAATAACTAAAAGTGCATCCATACATTCATGAACATGAAATAAAGAGCACATCACACATCGAATCTGTATCATCTCATATATATATAAAAAAATGACTGTCATCGTACAATATCTAAATCAGTGTATGTATATCTATCAAAATTACAATATCCACGAGGCTATAAAAAATGAGCCCATGAATGGATATCTATATAAATAATCAGGTGAATAATAAAAAAAGTGTCTATACACTAGCTAGCCCTAATGCCTGCTCAAATCCCCGACCTATCTATCTAATGGTTGATCCTCATCTTGGGGATGTGCTCCACTCCTCAGTGAAAAATTAGGTTGCCTCATCGCCTGTGAGACATCCTGATGATAATGCATATGATAATAAGCAACCTCGGTCACTGCATCTCTATATAATCGAGTAGAAACTATTCATCCCTGTGATGCAACTATCATAGCCTCTAGCTATTGTCGCTACCTGACCTCTTGTGTCAACTGCATATCTGAGGTCTGTTTGAGCTGACGCTCCTGATTCCTCTCCGCTGTGAGTGCCTACACCTACTGCTGAGCCTGATCTTGCTTAGATTTCACTGTTTGTAACTACTGAATCTAAACATCATGGGGATCTGGCCCCGGTGGTGGTTGTTGTACTAGCTTCTACTATATAGGTGGCTATTGATGCAATGGTGGTGCACTTGGGACCTATATATCCCACTGTTGGCCATCTTGGCCATCCTGTCCTCTGCCCTAGCCATTTGGATTTTGGCCCTGTCCTCTGCCCTATCCATCCTCTAGCTGGCCATGACCTTTGCCTGCTTCCCTCCCTCTCGATCTCCCTCATGGAGGTATACTTGCTGAATCTATTTTTCTGGGAGGAGGTACGAACCATGAATCATATGCAAGTATCGTCTATGCATCTGCCTGCCCCTGATCATAGGCCCATGGCCTCACAACCAACTATTTGAAGCCCTCAACGACCTCATGGGATGGGATTGTGTTTCCCCATATCATCTCTCATGTCGATCTAGCAAAAATGGTTGTATAAGCATCATCGAGCTTGACTTGCCTCTCACCAAACTGGCTGGCAACCCTATCAGGTAGGTACCTCTTAATCATGGTATGCTCTTGACCCTGCATATATCAGGTGTGTCGAGCAAAAAATAGCTATTGTACATTGTCATACCATGCTGGCATCTAGAGCCATGGCCGCCATCTAAACACTATCATCTCATCAATCACTCTTCGCCAGTACAAGATATCGAGTTATCTTGTGTGCTGAAGAGTGATGGCACCTCTGTACCTCCAAATGACCAGATCATCTAGCCCCACATCTGCCATGTGGAAAATTGGTCGAAGGACGGAAATTTACTCCCATGCCCATACGTGAAGAAGGGTGACCCCTGTACCAATTACTTTTCCATCATAGTACACAAAGTCATGCATATCATGATAGAGAGAGGCCAACATCACTAGCCCCCATACATACTGATTCCTCCGGAAGAGCATCCTGTGCCATGCCAGCCCCCATCTTGGACTGAATCCCCTTCTTTGGTGATCTGGGGCAACCAAACCTGAAATCACTACAGTGATGATCAATTTGAAGGTCGACGCCTGACCTATGTACATCTCAAGGTCAATCTAGGAGTTGACTAGGACAACAAACTTCTGGTCAAGGCACTCATGACAAGCATTATATCTTGCATCAGTTTGATAAATAATGTGCTCACCATGTATCAACAATCAAAAAATCCACCATACATCCTCCAACATCATTGTCGCCTCACCGGTGGGTAAGTGGAATGATGAGGTCTCACTATGCCATCACTCACATAGCATTGTCATCATCGCCAAATGAGTCCGCACGATGGGCATATATGCAACGTACCACAACCCGATCTCCCCAAGGTGCTCCCGTCGAAGCTCAGATAAATCATCAAGTCTAGACAAAATTAAAGGTCGGTGCTCGTGGGACATCAATGGATGGATAACCTCCTACACCCACAAAGCGCATGACGTCAAATTTTGCTAAAAATGGCTAAACTTTGGTTTTTTTATCCCCCAAATGACAAAAGTGTCGCTATTTACAAAAGAGTCGCCATAACTCAAATTCCAAATAGTGACGCTATATGCATTCAAATTGCAAATCCTGAAATGCATCGTTCATCACACCCACATTGCCATTTGACATTTGCAAACCATAAATCTAAATTCCAAATTGGGCAGGTGCGTCGCTATTTACACCTGCGCCATGATTTGAAATATGAAAACCCTAATTCCAAATTGTGAAGTTCATAGCTCATCACAATAGCATCACTAAAAAGGAAAATAGCGTCGTCGATTCTCAAAAAAGTGTCGCTATATAGCGATGCCACTCAAACCCAAATTTCAAATTACAATAAGCACTCAAAAGTCAAAATGTAAGTCAAGTTTCAAATTGCATACTGGTGGTCTTGTGCCTGGAGGCCTTTGGCACTCTTGAACCTGGTTGGAAATGTGTCGTGGGAGCACTCATTGCGCCATTTTGTGAGGAGGTCAAAGCTCAAAATGTAAGAATTCTCTAAGGTTTGAATGCATAAATGAATTGAAAGTGACCCTTCCTCACCTATTTAAGCTTAAAAATTAGGGGGTTTTTCCCTAATTTTAGCCAAAAGCTAGGGTTTCTCACCAATTTCACCAATCTTGCCAAACTGAAGCTTATTTTGTACCATTTTTTGCATTTTTGGCATATTTTTTGCATCCCGGAGCCTTTTTGAACCCTTGAAGTAGTATTTTTACCTTTGTCAAGAAATCATCCCAAAATTCAAAATTTTCGCCCGATTTCTTGAGGGGGCAAGGAACTAGCTTATTCCTTCTGTCGGGGCAATAGTGGGGCATCCAAAAAATTAGAATTTTTTTTATTTTTTGATTTAAGTAGCAGTTTTTAATCTGAAAGAGCGTCAGCCTTTGAACCAATGTAGCAGGGACCTCACTTCAAAGAGGGGAAAAATGTAGACACTTAAAAATGTCCTGAATGATAATCATGCACTCGAATCAGGTATACTAACATCATTTCATCCTCAAACCCATCCTTTTTTCACTTAATTGATTAAATTAGCCTAACTATTTAATTAATTATGTCATTTGCATCTATTAACCTAATTAATTTAATTGGGTTAATTCACCCTTGTCATGATAACATTTTGTCCTATTAAATTGAATAAATCTAATTATTTAATTTAAGTCCCTAAGTCTTCTTATTTAATTAAATAACCCTATGTTATTTAATTAAATATCATTTCACTTTCCCCATTTTCATTAAATCACTTTATTTAATGAATATCATCTAATTCCCCTTAATTGCATAATTATACCTTTGTTTAATTATCAATTACTAATTAATCTAATTCCCCCACTAGGAAGGGAATATTCTAAGGGAATATTCCTCCTTTGCACATTCCTCCAAAATGAATATTCCCATGGAATATTCCTTCCCCTTTTGCACATTAAAACTTTGTTTTAATTTTCTAAATGTCTATTTTCCTCACCCATGAGAACATTTCTTTTCTATAACAAACTTACAAGACTTCTTGTGCAAGTTAACTTACTTGAATTCTTGCATAAGTTAAAAGTGTGTTTGTTTGGATAAAGGTGAACCCTTGATTAAATCTCATCATTGATTCTCATCCCTTGATGAGAATCCATGATCCATGCCTCTAATTTCCTCCATCCTTGACCATTGCTTAACCTTTTTGATCTCAACCCTCCATTCCTCATTTGCTCTCCTATAAATAGGTCACTATTTGGAGACAAATGGATCCATCTTTTTTAGAGAAAACTCATGCTATTGAAATCACTCACACTCACATTCATATTGAGCACCTTTTTAGTATGATTTTAACTTAACTACTTGCATTAATTAGCTTAGCTTCCATTAATGGCTTCCATGGTAACATAGATGCATTCATGTATCTTATTTGGTAATTAGGGTTTCAATTTTTTAGCTTAAAATCCATTTAGATTAGCTTTGCACTTACACATCTTGATCATATTAGCATAAATCATGTTAAAATAGCTTGCATCATGTTAGTTTAATATTTAAATCATGTTTCATCACACATCTGACAATGGTTTCATTAGTTTTCTTTAATAAAACTAATTGAAACAAGCTCATTATCCAAGGGATTGGGAAAGGGTCGCCGTTCCACATCAACGCTACACCACTCCCCCAATAGGATAAGTTTCAATGGATTAGAATAGGTGTTTTGAAGCTTTCATAGTTTAACATGCTAATTTTTTAATGGATTCCTAGTTTAGTGTTTATTTGAATGATCTATATAGGGATTAACATTTAGTGGCATGATTATGCTTCGTATCCCCATGGATCAAGTGTATTCAGCCCATACTAATCTGTTGGTCACAGTTTGCAATAGGAGTCTTCAAATAGTGGTGAGGTGCGTGTGGAGCCAAGAAGGTGTAGAGCTTGCAAAATAATGTTAATGGAGTACTATCCTCAGAATTACAGAGCTACCATACTGATGAATGACTAGGAGTTGCCTTTCATGGAGACCCTCAAGGATGTGGAGCTTCGTTTAATTTTCAAGGGGCATTGATTAATTTATGAAATCCATAAAAAGGGTTATAGCAGTTGAAATCCTCAAGCCAAAGGCAAGGCAACTACTGTTTCCTTCTCAGCTTTTATCTATATTCATCTCAAATTTGCTTGATTTTCTCTAGTGTTTTTGGTCAATAGAGCACATCACGAACAAAGTTGTCAAGGGTGTATATTTATCGGATGATACTTTGTTAAAGGCATGTCAAAATTATGATTTGCGGAAGGAGCATGGATATGTAGGAGGTATGTTTCCTCATCATTTTATGTTGCATAGAAATGCTTTTGTTACTATCTATCATGCAATTAAGAAGTCCTTGGATATGCATAATTCAAACCATTTGTAGAAAGTGTTAAATATATATGCAGGGGAGGTTAATTTCAAGTTAGAAGAAAAGATAAGAACCAGGGTAAATGTAATTATGGTGCTGCTCATACATGACCATAATCCCCCAATGCTAGCTCAACCATTGGACGCAGATGCAAATAGTTTTTCCCTTTGCCATCCTAATGCTATGGGTTTCAGTTTGAATGCTCAGCCACCAGTACAATCTGATGTGGGGAATTTATATGAACATTGGGATGAAAATGATGTTCAAGTAGACCAAATGGAGGAATGAAGTCTTCTCCTTCATAATTTTCATATGGAATTTTGCTCATTTTTTTCTGCTCTAAATTCTCAAATAATGTAATAAAATGATTGAATTGGCCTTGTTTTTTTTTCTTATCCCAAAAGCATATTGTAAATTTTGGGTTTGTGGGTAAAATCTCAACATCCTCGTATACTTTATATTACTGGAGGAATCAAGGGATAAATATGGGATTTTGAGAAATGAATCTAAAACTCTTGTACATATTTACTATTAATATATAATATATATAGGCCTATGGCCTTTTATAAAAAAAAAAGTTTTGAAAGAGAGAAATCATGTAATGGATTTATTCTTGACAATGGTAGAACTCCAAAAGAAGGTGGAAAAGATGCCTCTTATCCTAGCACTAGTGTGAATGTTATGCCCAAGAATAAAATGATCAAATTTTCATCCCACAGAGAATACCAATGGACAAGAATAATTACATAAGTGCTATGATAAGTTGCCAAGATTTAGATAAAGGTAATAAGGTAGGCTACAATAGTACCGATTTTAACCTTTCTTTTCCATCCTTATGCATACCTAACTCTGAAGGATGGAATATTAGAATAGACATGGGGTGGCAGGGAAGGAGTAAAACTTGTGATAGAAAGGAGATCATCAGTAAATAAATTTTATTTGATAACAAGTTTAATAAAAAGGTAATAGAAAAATAAAAACTAAATGAAAATCCTTTTTTGAACCTAGAAGAGTTGTTAGAGGTTAATAAAGGATTTAGGACTGATTTTCCATCTTTGGATAGTTGTAATCTTCTTGTTGAATAGGGGAGAGAAGTAGAAAAAATGAATATTGGAGAATCTTATTCAGAGGATTTAAATATTGAAAGCTCAATAGTGGAAATTGATAGCTTACAATATGGAATGTGGAAATATTCTTGTAGTCTCCAACCATGATGAATTTTCAATTAATTGTGAGAGTGAATCTCAAAAGAAGGAAGAGTTTGATCCTTCAACAAAGGGATGGGTTAGAATAAAAAAGAATAAGAGAAATCAAAGAAGTAGAAATGAGACTGAGCCGACCTTAAAGAAATTACACAAAGAAGGAAAAATCCCTAAATGCTTTGAGAGATTTAGGAATTCCAAAAGTGACCCTCAATTTTAAGGAAAATGGAAATTAGCTATACAAGTTGGAATACGAGGGGGTTGGAATCCCCTAACAGGAAATATGTGGTTAGAAGATATTTAAATCAAGTCCATAAAATATGTGTTTTTTTTGCAAGAAGTTAAATCTATCAAATTCACTTTAGAAACCAATCTTAGGTTCATTTGGAAATATACAAAACAATTCCATATTTCTCATGGAAAAGGTAGAGGTGGAATTCCCATTTTGATTTCAAACATGTGGGAATCATATGTGACTAAGCATGGTACCTCTCCATGTAACAAGGCAATATGGATTATGATTGAAAAAGACAATAGGAAAATTAGGTTGTGCTCAATATATGCTCCTAATGATCATTGGGAGAGATTGAACTTTGGAAATGGATGTGTGGACTTCCAAACATCCCATGGATTATGGGAGGTGATTTTAATACAATTGAGAGTAGGGAAGACAAATTTGGAGGAAGTGAAATGGAGTGGAAAGATAGTGAAAAATAATTCTAGTACAAAATGAAGAACAAGCTTAATCTTTTTGATCCTCTTAAAGGGGACAGGAAAGGAAATCAACATATTTGGTTTACCTGGCATAACTACTAAAATGGAAATAGAATAATTTATTGGAGACTAGACAAGTTTTATGCCAACATGGAGTTTTTTTTAGCTTGATCAAATTTATTAGGGTTTTAGAGTCCAGGTTACACCTTCTTCCTTGTCTAATCATCACCTTGTCTCTTCCAAAATTCAATTATCTAAGGAGAGAATTCAGGATAGTGAAAAGCAAAGTAAATTTATACTAAATACCAATTTGCTAAAAGATGAATATTGTAATGAAGCAATATTTACCCTTAGAAAATTTAACAAATGGATGTTAAAGGATAAATCTACCATTGAAAGATGGGATAACAATGTTAAAAGTTGGGAATCCATTTTTCAAACTATTGGGAAAAAAAGCATTAGAAAATAGGAGATTAGAAAATGGCCTACAAGATGGTCTAGTCAAACTAGAGAAGGAAATCCAAATGGACCCCAAAAACTTTGGTTTGAACAAGGAGTTAATCACCATAAAAAATAAATCGAGAACCCTACAAGATAGGAAGATTAAAGGTTTGAAAATAAGAGGTAAAATAAATTGTCTGGACAATGGGGATAAGGGCATTGTTGATGGTGTTTTCTGCACAACAACTCAGACAAGATACAAGTATCCTATCTCTCTTGAAAGGTAAATCTCTATTAGCAAGCCTCAAGAGATAACCCCAAGGTCTCTAATGTCAGGTCTTGACAATGCATAAACAACTCAGTGATAATGAGAAAATGTTGGTAATCACAAGGGGCCTTACAAATGAACAATGCTAGAAGTATACTTTCATTAGATGAAACAATATGGTGATGCTTTCAATCCTAAAACTAACCCAAATTCAATAAAAAATAACAAACGAGAAAAGGTTAAGAGAGATTCTATTCTAAACTAACTCCTAAGATCAATGACAATAATGATGAATGCTGCAAATGGACAGATCTCCAATAAAACCAATCTCTGCTTGATCAAGGACAAGCCCAGAACTCTGTAGAAATGGTGCAATCTTCTAAGGAAACTGAAGATTTCTAGACTATGAATATTCATCCACATACTCAATAACTGGTGCAATGTAAACAAGCATCCACAGTTGAACTTAGCACAAAATAAGGCCCAGACTAACTTTACACAACAAATTACAATCAACAAATTGCTAAAAGTATGGACCAAAGATCGATCAACATCATTAACATTTCACCATCATTGCAAAAGAACTGAAATCTAACATCTAACATTTGAGAATCAAGAACAATAAACCATGAACTGTCAAAGTGTAACATAAATCTTTCCAAATCAACAATCCAATTGCATTCACTTCTGCAGCATTACATAACAATTTCCAGTCTCTCTCCTCTCCTACAGCTACTATCTTGCAGAATTTAACTCCTAACTTAGCCAATTCTGGCTTTTACACCTTCTAAAATCTAACCCGTTACAAATGAGAAGGCACTGGCCTTTTATAGAAAATTACATTTTGAATCAAAGGCCAGGATTAAATCAATCCAATGGCTACAATTGCACTTATAGAAGCATCAAGTTGTTACATTTAATTTGGGAGCTCATGGTACATCATCATCCAATTGCATAAAGGCAGTTACATCATGGAACAATGAGAAAATAATATTATGCCAGCTTGTCATTAATGAAAATTCTGATTGGATGATGAAATCAGCTTCATATGTCTTCCAGAAACTCCTTCCAGCTATAAAAAGTTTGAGCATGGATTCTTATGCAGGCCCCACTTTTAATATTTAAATTGAACTCTTCCAAATTTCCCTTTTGGCATGAATCCATATGCAAGTCCCCCTTTTGATTTATTTAATCCTGAAAAATAGATATCATCATTAGTAGCTCACATGTTAAAAATCCAATCCAAATTTTCAGAATTTTTTTTCTCCATCTCAAGAATTTCATTTTCGGGAACATTTTAAAATTTCAAGAAAAAATTTCCATTTTTGGAAAATTTCCATTTCAGGAAAAATGCATTTCGGGAAAAAATTCATTTTTTCCATTTTTCCATTTTTGGAAAATTTCGGGATTTTGAGGGGGACTTGGAAATTTCAAAAAATGGAAAATTTGAGATTTTGACCCCTTCGCAGAAATTAGAATTTAGGGGATTTCCATTAGGGACAGAAATATCCCATTTCCGGGCAGGGTCAAAATCCCCTAAACTCCATAACTTTTTTTCTAGAAGGAATTTTCAAAAAGTTCAAAAAGCAACCTGGCCTAATTTTTCGTCCTCTATCCATGGGTGCAAAAAAGATTTACATATGATGCTGAAAATTTCCATTTTTGGACAATTTCAGGATTTCCATCCCTTTGTGGAAATCAAAATTTAGGGGATTTCCATCAGGGACGGAAATCCCCCATTTCCAGGCAGGGTCAAAATCCCCTAAACTCCATGACTTCTTTTCTCGAAGGAATTTTTAAAAAGTTCAAAAAGCAACCCGACCTAATTTTTCATCCTCTATCCATGGGTGCAAAAAATATTTACATATAACATTGAAAATTCACTTCAAAATCACCATTTTCAAATTCCAAGACAGGTGAATTTCCATCAAAGCCTCAAAATATTGCCTCCATCAAACCCAGTCTAGACTTAATCCCAAAATAACCTCCCAAGAAGAGAAAAACCAAAAATTTGATCAAGCCAAGATGCAGAGATGCAAAAGAAAAAAGAGGGTCCCTGCCTTCGGTGGGGCGTGTGTGCGAAAATTGCACAATAGGCACCAAATTTTTCTTTAGGTATATTAAAGATAAGAGTTCTAGAGAGAAGGTGGACCATATTTGGGAGGAAAACAGACTTATAAGTGACCATGAGGAAATAAAAAAGTTGTTCCATAACTTCTATAAGACTCTATTTTCATCTGAAGGAAAAAATCCTCAAAACCATTCTGCTAGAAACCAATGTAGGAGCTTAATTCTTAGGAAGATCATTGAATATATGGTAGAAAAGCTTAATAAAAAACTTCAAAACAAAGATGGGCTCCTAATTGAATTCTATAAAAAGAACATAGACTAGATTGGTGAGGATATGCTGAATGTTTATTAAGAAGTCATTGAAAAAGGTTCTTTAGGTTGTAATATCAATAAATGAATCATTAAACTACCATCTAAGGTTGGGATAAGACATTAATTAAGAACTAGAGACCTATTACCCTACATAATGTCTCATACAATATTTTGGCAAAAATATTGGCTCTCAAACTTGTGGATATTCTCCCCAAGTTTATTAGCCCTACACAAAAATGATTCATTAAGGGAAGACACATATTGGAGAATCTCATAACTAGCTAGGAAGCCATGGAGTGAGCTAGAAACTCTAGCCAAAATACATGCATTCTCTTACTAGATTTTGAGAAAGCTTATGATAGGGTAGAGTGGTAATTTCTGATGATGTCACTTGAAACTTTTGGCTTCCCAAGTGGACTTTGTCAAATGGTGAGGAATCTACTAAACAATGTTGTAGCTCAAGTTGATATTAATCAATCTTTGTCAAACCAATTCCCCCTGCAAAGATCAATTAGGAAAGGTTTCCCTCTTGCACTTACCTTATTTGTGATAGCCTCTGATTCCATCTTCTACATTCTAAGGGATACTAGATTGTCACTTAAAGTTAAAGGACTAAATCTCCCCAATGGAGATGATCTTTTAAACATTCAATTTGCAAATGATATTGCAATTTTTGTAAACCTTGAATAAAGAAATGTAGATTATCTTATGCACAAACTTAATTTATTTTGTGAAGCCTCATGTGATAGAATATCTAAGGTAAAATCTATAATGCTTAGTTAGGACAAGTGCCCCCCAAATTGGTTCAATAAGTTTGAGTTTCAATTGAGAGGACCTAACAAACAAGTTAGGTACCTAGGCATTCCATTTTCATTTAATCCTTGTCTAAAAGATATGTGGGACTAGGTTAAAAGTAAAATTGATAAAAAAACTCTGCAATTGGAACAAGCAATACCTTTCCTTGGCTGGAAGGTTGTAGGTTTGTCAATTTTTTTTATCTTCTTATAGCTTGTATTACTCCTTAGTCTAGTTATTTAGTAGCTACCAGATAAATGAAATACAAACAAAGATTAGGCAAGCAATTCCTCTAGTCAGATGGGAAGATCAATAAGAAAAATCATGCAGTTAAATGGGAATGGTGTTGCTTAAGCAAACTATAAGGAGGATTAGGATTGAAAGACCTCAAAAAACATGGAATTTCCTTGGATGACAAGTGGATCCTTAAAGCCTTAAATGGAAATGAACCTTGGAAGGTTCTAGTATTGAATAATATCCACTCTATTGTCCTAAAGCAAGCAAAGAGTTGGAAACAACTCCCCATAAATGACATTCTATTTAGGAGATTTCCAATAATTCCAATTGGATCAAATGTGTTCAATAGTTTATGGAAAGCTTGGGAGATTATTAGAAATCAAGTTAAGAACTATGAGTATGTGAATCAAACCAAGGGTACTATGTACCATGATAGGTCAATTTGGTGGAACCTCTCTTAATAAGATAAGCCACTTGCTTTATTGCAAGGATGCTTAGCTAAAACATGACATTTAAAAGGCATTATATGCTTTAAATATATAATGTGTAATAACCAAATAAAATCATGAGTAGATCCAAGTATTGAATTCAAGCTTCCTCCATCACATTGGAGAAAATTTTCTATTCTTAGGGAGGCCTATAGAAACATTCAGTTCCCTGGTTGCAATGTAAAGGATAATGAATTTATTGAAAATATCACTTGGGCATATGACACTAAGATTTTAAAATTAAGACCCAAAATAATTTATAAAGCCTTAATTTTCTCACAAGACCTTCTAGTTTATTTGAACAAATGTTGGAATATAGATTTCTCAGATCCACAGTGGTCAAAAACCTTCAAGTTGTTATGGTGTATATACTAGAACTTAAGATTGATTGCTTTAAATGGTTAATTATGTTGTAAAAACTTCCTTTTAATCTTTCCTCTTTAGTTTTGAACATATGTTCTCTATGTAAACAACCTGAAAGAATTAGACATATCTTCTTTGAATGTTTGTTTGCAAAAGAAATCTGGAACATTTTTTTGGCTAATCTTATGGGGTGGGGGGATAAAGACAAGGTAAATTAGTAGGAGATTCTCTTTGGTTTTGTAGAACGTTTAAGTATGGCATATAATTTGTTTTGGATTACTTTATCATCTAATATCTTATGGGAAATTTGGAAGGCTAGAAATGCGGATATTTTTTTAGGGTACTAGGAGGGTGCTTACTAAGTCTTTCAGAAGATTCATGTTTCACAATATTGTTGTGCATGTGACAACCACTATGGAAAACTCAAAGGAAAAACTTGTGAAGCTGCTAAAGGAAGGAGCTCTAGATTTCAACAAGACAAAGGTTAAAATTGGAAGGCTTTGACATCTCAATGAAGTTAATAAAATAGAATTTCATAAGGAATACAACAAAATACCTAGTTTTGGAATAGGACAAAGAGGTAAACATCAACCACAAGTGCCGATCAGGCATAGTTCTACCAAGACAACAGTGAGAATAGGAGAAATTGAAGAGATGAAGATGAGTTGATCAAAGAGGAAGTATATAATATTTAAAAAAAATGGTTATATTTTATTATGTTAACAAGTCATTGTAAAAGATTAAATTATGCCATGTTCTCATGTAATGTGTATCTAAGCATAGCTAGTAGCTGAACACTACATAGTTTAGTTTTCTTTAAAATAGTTTGTTTCTTACTATGTATATATGACCCTACATGGTGTGCCCAACTAATGACAGTGTATTTCTTTAAAGTTTAGGATATTTAATACAATAAAAAGTTCTAGCCTCATATTAGCCACACATAAAGTTTCCCCTTTTTTCTTTAACTATTTAGTTAGTTATACCTTTCATACTTTTTGGTTAAAATAATACCCCAAATATGTAAATACAATCACACGAGGGAGCCAAAACTCTCTAGCATAGAGGAAATTTGTTAGTTCATAACAACTTTTCCAGCTATTGTAGACATTTTCCACTATCCATTAGGTGAGTCAAGTTAAAATATGTAGTGACAAATCTATTTACCAACATCAATAAATCCACCAAGGATGCAAGTGAGCATCTATTTATATTGGAATCTCGTTGGAATAGAGATAGCATAGGTGAGGACCAACTTGATTGTATGAATTTGTAGAAGCACCAAGAGATGAAGACTTGAAGTGGTATATTAAGAATTATCTAAAACATGATAAAAAGCGGGAAGATGTAATTAAACTATTTTTGGATAATTGTGATTTCCTTGATGCAATTATCAAAAGTGTCAATATTTAATGAGGGATATTATACAAGAGAACAATGATTTAGTGAAACAATATAATCAAATATTTAAAAATGTATTTTATAAAAGTGAAGAATTGATATTAAAAATAGATAATAGAATTGTGTTATATCCAGTTTGAAACTGCACATCAGAGTTGTAGTAGATGGAAAAAAATTGCTACCTATAATAAAGTGGTGGAGCTAGTGACTAGAATAAAAACTCAATCTTGGAGGAAAGAATTTGAGAAAAGTGAAGAAGTTGATAAATTAAAGTTAGAATTGGAGAAATTAAAAATACAAGCTGAGATTCTAGAAAATGATGAGAGAAAAGAGACTTGCCCCTTATCAAGAAGGACATAGAAGAAATGAATTCCCAATGATAGAAAGTACAAAGTAATCCACCACATTAAATTTAGAATTTAGAAAATCCCCTAGAAGAATCATAAGTTGTTATTGTGGTATATAAAATTATAGGATGATATCTAAAAAATGATTTCCCTATAATGTTTGAGGAAGGAACCATTGGTTAAAGGAATGCATAGAGAAGATTCCTATATTTATAGAGGCATGGTTAGGGCAAAAGGATTGGTCATAGGAACTTTAAAAAACTATTTGAAATGTGGTTGTAATAAATGACATAGAGAAGACTTCTAATAGCTATACCAATGATCATTCTCAAGGTTATGGTAAAGGTGACCATTGGAACGACAATTATAGGGTTAGTCAAGGTATAAAAAGAGGTCAATTTAAACTAACTTGTTATTATTGCAGTAAGTTAGGTCATTATTCTAATGAAAGTAGAAGTAGAAAGAGAAGAAAAAACATTATGGATTCTATGGTGATAATTCACATGATGTGTTTAAATACCTAAGGCCACATAATTTTATAGGAATGAATCGATAAAAGGGACTAGAAGTGAAGAATTATAGGTTCCTAATATGCCATGTGGTGCTAAAGTAGTGGTAAAATTCTAAAAAAATAAAGGACAAAATTGAAAGAGGTGTCATAAAAAATATATCGAATGTAGACACAAACTAGGAGAATTCTATATGATAGAAGAATAATTATTAAAAAAATATCAAAAAAGAAAAAGACAACTGAAGAAAGAAGCTGCTAAATATTTTAAGAAAAAAGAGAATAGAGAAACAATTATGACATTTAGAAAGAGGTACAAATAAGAATAAATATGTAATTGAAGAGGAAGATGAGAGTGAGGAAGAAAATGTTAAAATTACCATGACTTAGTGGCCAAAAAATCTAAAAATAGAATATAAAATATACAACAAGAAGAGAATAAAAAATGATATTTTTCAAAAATAGGCCCAAAACCTAAAAGAGATGGCCAATTTAATAGACAAAGAGAATTTATTGTAAGAAATCATGAAATTTTCAAAGCATTAGAATAAGAAGGGAAAAGAATATAAGAAGCCACAAATTTGATCTTTCAAAATCCAAAAGAGATGGCCAATTTAATAGACAAAGAGAATTTATTGTAAGAACTCATGCAATTTTAAAAATATTAGAATAATAAAGGAAAATAATATAAGAAGCCACAAATTTGATCTATCAAAACCCAAAAGAGATGGAAATAATAGTTGATATTGTTGGATGTCTAAGTAAATAGAAAAATGGCTAAGAAATATTTACTATACTTTGGAGTAGATATAGATACCTGTTGATGGTCAAAACAACACAACAGCATTAAACAAAATATCTCTATTCTATTTCTCCTGAAAAAGAAAGACAACATATAGTAGTCTAACTCCCAAGGTGCTAGTAGTTGGTTCTCAATTGTGCTAATATTGCTCAATGGCTAATGTAATTGTATTGTTCAAGGGGCCTTTGCTGGTAATAAGGAACAAAACTACATTAAATCAATTAACCTACGTTTGGGGGGGGGGTTTAAATAAATAAATAAAAAGATAGATTAGAGCTTTAAAATAGTAGAATATAAACAATTTTTTTTAATATCTAGACATGCATATCAATCATGAGTGTTTCTTTACCTAACCAAAACCACAACATGATGCAATCCATAGAATAATCTACACCACTGCATACATTCATAGTGCTTAATTCAACGATCACAACCATTCACTAAAACCTTTACTTTAAGATTCCAAAACAGACCATTCACTCATCATTAAAACACAGATCAAATAGATATAACAACAATTTCATTCACAGATAATTCAATGAGATAATCTTGAATCTGGTTTTCTCTATTGACTTGCATCAAATAGAAAACATTTAGGCACAACAACTCACTGGCATACAAATTGATTATGATTCATTAATCTTATCAAAGAGATCTAAACATAGCAACATGTAAACTATATAAAAACTGTAAAAATGTATCCAAGTTCAACTGAACTTCTCAAAGTATCTTGCTAACAATTATGAAATTCTAAAACTATGATTCCTATTTTCTATCATAAGGTGGCTAATCTTTTCAATTAGCTGACCTTTACAAAATAGAGCCCAAAAGTACATATAGGTTTGTCATGCGTAAGTTTCTCAATTAGAAACTTAGATCCATAAATTAAGGGATCCTAGACTGCATGAGGGAACTCAACTGCTGATCTTCAGTTACAAGGTTTGATTGCTTTGTTGCAAAATTCAAATGCACAAGGAAGAAAAAATAACTAGTGGATGGAACTGGTTTTAAGCTCATGTTAAAATCCTGCAAAAGAGGAGAGAAAAGGATGTTGTGTCAAGTGGAGAGAATGTTTTGCTGCTGCTCACTCCTGCATTGCATGCTCAAGCAGATACTCATCATAACTGGAGATCACTTATTGAAGGATGTCCAGATCAGGCCCATCTAACCAACTATCCTCAAACTTAATTCTCTTTAACTCTGTTGAGGCAAATTCCTGCATATCTTTTAATTTGTTCAATTCTCTTCTAGTAGCTTTGACCTCCTCTTTTATAACGATAATCCTGTCCAACAACAAGTCTTCTCCATCATCTTCTTTTTACATCACTTCTTCAAATCTGCTGCTCCACTTCTCTTTCATCTTGTCCAAAGGAAGACCCTCTTTGACTGGGATGTCAAGGTTGACCAGAATAGCAACCACTGCTTCTAGTTCATCAATTTTCTCATTCAAGTCTTTGCTTGCCTCTTGAAGCTCGTTCCTATGCTCATAGATGTACTTGGACTTAAACCGGATTATACTCAAAGTCTTCTCAATAAAGTCTGCATTGTCTTCCTCAAGAATTGATTGCTCTAGGAGAGTTGACGTTGGCACTTTGTTGATGTCCTTCAATTTATTAACATATTCTTTGTATTCTTCCTCTTGTTTCTCTAGGACTTCAACATGCTGGTTCACATTCTCTACCAACTCAAGTGCTCCTTCATGAGCTTTGAAACCATCAATTAGCACTTTACCCATCTCCTGATTGAGTTTATCAATTCATCTATCAAGTATCCCCACCTTACTCCTCATTTGCACTAAATCATCTGCTTCCTTTTTGCTTAGTAAGACTGGGGTTTCCAGAGCAACAACTTGTTGAGAGACTGGGGTGGAGACATCCTTCAAGAACTTATGCAGCTGATCCAGTTGGGATTTGAGCTCATATTTCTTTTCCTTATCCTTGATCATTCTGGATTTGGTGGAGGAAGCACAATATCAATGAAATTCATTTGGTTCCTTGTAGGCCTCCCCAAATTCACAATACCCAATTGGTAATCAACTATCTGCATGTCATCTCTATCCTTATCCACCACTAGAATTGCACACTCAACAATAATTTCCCCTGCATCCGTGAGCTTGGTGGAGTGAAGAACTCTGGCCTTCTTCTTGGGTCTTTCCTTTTCAATTTCCTTCATCATCTCATCCCAATTGAGAGGCTGAGCTTGAACTATCTGTTTCTTCTCTAAATCAAGTTTCAACCATGTAGAGGCAGTAGGAGTAGTGACCACTTGTGTTGAAGAAGTCGCAGTTGCAGAAAATAAAGGTTGCAATATAGTAGTTTTAGGTTGAGAGTCAACCTCTTGCACATTTTTTTGTTCTATTTGTGCCTCTTCTTGTGCAAGTCTCTCAACCTCTTCCTTATCTTTTTGTTCCTGCAAACTTTTGGCTTCCAACTCCTTATTCAAATGTTCTTGCTCATACATCTGATCTCTCTGCTTCTTCAATTCCTTGACATAGTCCCATGCTTCTTTGGACTTCTTCTCATACAGAGCAAGCTCTGTAGCCTCCTTCTCTCTCTTCAGGGGTTCTTTCTCTTCCTTCTTTCTATGGGCTTCTTCCACAGCCTTGAATTTAGCCTCAAGGGATTCCTTTTCTCTTCTTTGAGCAGCCTTTTCCTCCTCAAGATTATGAATCTTTTGCAGCATAGCCAATTTGTCTCTTTCTTCTTTAATTTTGAGCTCTTGCTCCCTTTGCTGCTACTGCTTGGCCAATTCATCAACCTTGGATTGAGCTTCCAATTCTTGTTGTTTCAATGCATCAAATTGTGCCTTAGCATCAATCTCCTTTTGTTTAGCTAATGCCTCAGCTCGTGCCTTGACATTTGCTTCCCTTTTAGCATCCTCAAACAACTTCCATTGGTCCTCTTCTGTTAAGACATGTTCAATCCCTACATCCTCTATTTCATCAAGAGATGCCACCACATGAGTCTCTTTTTTAGATGGAGTAGCCTTAGAATAAGTCTCTATGTCATGAATTTCTATTTCAGGCTCTTTCTCCTTTAATAACTCAACCTCTTTGTGGTGACATTTCTCCACTAGGCTACACTGTGGTAAGGGGCTAAGTTGATACTTCCCCTAAAAGAGATGTTGAAGCACCTGGATCTGTTGTAACCTATTCCCCATGTGCCTTAGGAAGATCCTGATTAGGAATTTCAATTTCTTCTCCAGAATTAGGAGGAAAGAACTCTAGGGGCTCCTTAGGATCCATTCTTCTCTTTTTCCTTTTGTACCCTTGATTGGTACCTATTTCCTTCCTCTTCTTGGCGGTCTAAGCCTCTGGCTCCTTAATCCTCATGATAACCCATTGTATGCTTCTATCCAATACCGACCTTGCAATATGTTTTATATCAATATATTCTTCTACATTCCAATCTACTGGATCAAGGTCCCTGGTGCCTACATTTTCTACCTCATATTGGGGATCCAAAGTTACCCCATTATCTAAAAATGTCTCTAGGATATCCTCCTTTACCCTATAATCAATCATGAGTGGGATAGGTAATATTTCATAATTCCTCCTCCTGAGATCATACTTATCCTGAAGGTCTATCCAAAAATCCTCCAGTAGATTAAAGTGTTTCTCAAAAACAATGGGTAACAAACCTTGCATCCTGTGTTTAGGATCATAATGTTTCCCGGAAGTATACAAATCTAACTTCAACTGAATCAATTCATCACAGATGACCTTAGCTTCCACAATGTGTGGACAACTATACTCATCCAACTTCATGGGGAACTTATGGCAGCCAGGCTTGTGCTTATTAGCAAACTTCATGTTGACTACTAGAGCTTGGTAAATGAATTCCATTAAAACAATTTTATTGCTGCAACACCTAGGGAGTAAATGAGGGTGACCATCAAAACCACGCAACCTGAAGTCTGGGGTACTGAATATACCAATGTCCCCATTCATTGATGAAGGCCATAACATCCCTACTCAAACTGTAACTAGTATCTCTTGTGAGCCAGTTAATGATAACATGTAGGAATGCATCATTAACCCTTCTGTAATGTGGCTTAGAAGCCTGTAAGGTGAGTTGATCATAATGCTCCCACACCTTTTTCTGTCCTTGGGATTCTCTAATATGCCCACTGCATTCAGTCCAGGAAATATGCCCCTTCCGGTAGCTACATAAATCACATAAGAGGTCATAAAGAAACTCTTGGTTTCTCTCACTCTAAGAATTTGATTGTGCATGCATTCTGACACAATCATGGATCGGTCAAATTGTTGTCTTCCATCTAAGATAGTATGGATGAATGGGAACATCCACTCTTTAAACTAGGAGGCATCTCTATTCCCAAATACTCTAGAGAGCATCATTATTATGTCTGCAACCTCCTTGTAGAAGTCTGCCCTTTTAGGATGACCAAGAAGCTTGGATAAAGACTTCTTCTCCACTCTTATCCAATTCTTATTCATGTGAGATCTACTGGTTTCCTTCTTGTCATTGTAAAGTTCCAGTGCCTCTGCTTCATTAAGTTGCTTGGGATTTTGTGAAGCAGAAGCATTGAACATAAATCTGATCATCTATGGTGTTAATCAATAATGTAATTTCCCTACAAATCCACACACTGCCTAGTAGCAGGATTGTAGGCTCCAGCTGCTGCTAGTATCAACTCCAAACATTGGAAAAACAAGGGAAAGAGTGCAACATGTGCTAAACCTGATTGGACAATCCTTTGTGTTCTGCCTGTAACATCTTCACTAAAAGTTTCATCAACCAACTCTTCATAGTTGAAGGGGCCCAAGTTTGTGTCAATGATATTGGACCAATCAAAGTCCATCTTGCTGGCTATGATGGTAGGACTTACATGCTTATACCTCATAGTATAAGGGAGTTGTTCTACTTTGATCTTCTTTGGTTTGGCTCCTTTCCTTGAAGTTTCTATATGTTGGATCCTTTGAGAAGCCTCTTCTGATGCTCTCGACATTTCTTATCTTTGCAATAAAGCCCTGTATTAGATGAACAACAAAGCATAAAATTAATACATCATCTAATACAATCCTCTACTTCCTTAGCACAAAGAAAAAAGGGGAAAAGAAGGGAAAAGAACCCCACCTCAAAACACCCACAAGGAAAGACTGAAGCTTGATAGAAATTCGTTAACCACCATGCCTCCGTAATCAAATCACTCTTCTTGAAGTTCTCCTGGCTCAGGTTCGCTGAAACAACTTAGATAACAAGGAAAATGAGCCAGTTAACCTTCATTAAGGTTTTAAAATCATTTCACGCATGTGAAGAGGCTGTAATTAATGCAATAAATGTGGTAGGTCGGGAGCGGAGCGAATGATGCAAATAATCAGTTAACTCCCGTGAACACCAAAGACAGGGCAGACGCGGAACCAGATATGGAATAGAACAAGAAAGTATTTGACAAGTTTCTTATTGAACTCCAAACCTGGTTCTAGTCCTGCAACAAAGAACAAACAACAAAAGGAAACGTGGGCAGAATCGAGGCCAAAACTAGAATTGGAACTTTTACAAAGTTCCAAGTTCGGTTCCAACTCCACTTTTGACCCCGATAAAGGAACAAGAACTAAGACAAAGACAACAAACACAACGGGAAGCAGGACCGAAACAAAAATTGGACCCGGTCCAAACACCAACAGAAACAACAAAACAAAGCAAATGAGTGGAGTCAGAATCGGGACGGGAACAAAATCTGGAAATTTTACAAAGCTCCAAGTTTTACCCCAACTCCGGTTCCGCTTCTGCTCGAGCAAAGACAAAACACAAGGAAAACAACAAGAAACTCAAGGGAGAAACAAAACCAAGAGTGCAAGACATATCGACAAACAACGAAAAGAACAAGGAAGGAAGGCAGACCCAGAACCAAAATGAAACCTGGACTTGGAAACAAAGAAAAGTTATAAGTCCAGTTTCCATTCCAAGTCTACTTCCGCCAGACTAGAAGAAAGAAAGACTTAGGAGAAAAATGAAAAACTCCTAAGGCCCAAACAAAACACCAAAGACAAGGGGGACCCATTTTGTTCCAAAAATAATAATGGGGTGGTTATGCAAGGCATAACAATACCATGCCTAAATAAATTTTTGGAGGTGTTTGGAAAACTAAAACTCCATCAAACACCTTATGATATATATTTTGCAAACGAAAGACCAAAATATCCAAATTAATTTCAAAGGTATAAAGACCAAAGTTGGTTTTGAAATAATTGATATAACAAAGGAAAAACATATTTTAACAATATATTGGATATTATATGGTTTGTGGAGAATAATACAATTTTAAATGGTTTAAGAAGAACTAATACTACAAGGTAATCAAAGAGTAGTACATATGTCATTCAATGAAGACATGAAAGGTGTATGTGTAGACTTGAACCACTTAGATAACGAAGAAGATGATGAAAAATAAAGTATTAAATAATTATAAACAATTGACCCTATACCAAGGAAGGAATGAGATGAGGAACCCAATTCTAAAGGAGAGGTATTCTTGGATATTGATAACTCCTCAATATATATGGATGAAGTAGTAAAAGAATGGGCATGGTAAGAACCCAAAAAATATGAGAAGATCCTAAGACTAAGGAACCTTTATGGCTATAAAAATGATTAGAACAACAAAACTAGATACCACAAATCAAATAATCCCATCATAAGATAAGATACTAAACTACATCCAAAGAAGAATATCACATGTTAAGTTACTATTATACAGTGCAATATCTTCAAGAAATAAAGCATATGGTCACAAATGAATAAATTATAATAAAATCTCTTTGTGAAACCTTAATTCTAAGTATTTCACATTGGTGGAAGACTCATCATAACAACATACCTACCTAGAAAGCATTCATAGTCTTGATAAAAAAAAATACCTAGAAGAAGAAGATATTGGTGGAATAATTTAGTAAAATGGAACAAAGAGTTCATATAATCACATGATGACACGGGGGAAACTAATAAGAGATTAAAAGCATAAATTTTCTAATAAGAGTTCAAGAATTAAGAGGAGAGACCAAATAATGGGATATAGCAAGGTGGATTTGTGTAGAACTTTCAAATTATGGGATCTAAATACTCAAATACATAATGCACTCAAAAAAAATAAAGAATTCATAACCCTATCATAAGATAAAATCAAACAAAAAAATTAGAGAATAAAAGAGACAATATTAACAAGATAGTGGATTGAATGTTTACAACAAATATTATAAAATATTTTCTACTTATTCAAGCAAGAGAATAAGATCCTTTTAGAGAGGAGTAAGATCCAAATAATTTATATGTACAAATAGGAGGGAATAAGAGAGAAATAGTAAGAAAAAATTGAGATAAATGTAAATACTACTATTAACTATTAAAATTTAAAGAAGAAAATATAGCTAAAAATGGCGAGTTTGTTGGAAAAACAAGGACAAACAACTGAGAGGGGGGGTGAATTAGTTATCACAGAATAATAAACTTTTCAAACTTAACTTAATCTCAGATCTGATGAATAAGCAATTAACACATCAGAGAGACAGAGAACACCAAGATTTTTTATGTGGAAACCCTGTTAGGGGAAAAACCACGGTGGATGTTAGTCCACAAGATTATACACTGTTAAAAGTATAATGAACTCAATAAAGGGGAATGCACATGCATTCAGGCACACTGCCTAGAGCTCACTGCTCAATTACAGAAGGGGCTCATTTCCCAACAATATAGAATAGGATTAAAATCCAGAGGGTATGAATTGAGAAAATAACTTCTCCACAAACTTGATTACAGTTCCAATTAAGCACAAAAAACTCCTTCACAAACTACTTCACACTTCACTCGATCTTCTTCACACTCTGCTCTATAATCGAATGATATTCACACATACACACATAAGAGCACACTCTCCACCTTTTCAACACACTACACCGATGAAACAATCTCTCCTATATATCTACTACATGAGATTTCATCAATAACTTAGTCGACCAGGAAAATAAAACATATTTTCAATGTCAGCCCAAATTTGCAAATAAATTTTTAAAAGCGAATCCACCAAGGTTAGCCACAACATAGTGGGGTCCCAAATTAACAATTTCAACACACAAGGACTTTAATTAATTTCACCTCAAAGATCCACAACATGCTACCACCAACATGTCGGCCAAGAACAAGAAAAATCGAACGTGTGCAGGAAAAATTTCTGACCACGAGCACACTGATCAATGTGGACGTACCACAAAGATAGAGCACGATCTAGAAAAATCCAAGAGCACCAAGAAAAAATGGAGAATCATCCACAACAATTGAGATTTCCAAAATCACACAAAATTCACTCAGGAACATTGACAAAGACCACAACATGATCAAATATATACACGGACCTCAGAAACTTCTGTTGGATGATCTAGATACACTCAACAGAAAACTCTTTAGTCCACAACAGCTGAACTTCAACGTAAAAAAAAGATGCCTTCATGACTTGCATAGTTCCACTGGGAACCTGAAACACTTTCTTTTACAATTTTCTCAATATCCTCGACACATACAACCTCTAATACACCAAATGCTAATAGTGTTGACATCAATGACAACCACATATCAACAACACATCCACAACATCCAACAATCTCCCCCTTTGGAATTGATGGCAACACATGATGTGAAAAATACCATCAACCCAACATACTTGCTTTCCCTTTGGTTCTGACTCTTCTCCTCAATTTCTCTTTGATTCTTACAAGGATTTTTCACATTGCACTTCTCCCCCTTTAACATCAATGGAAAAGGTAACCATGACCTTTCCATATACACGCTCTGAACCACATATCTGCACATATGACTACTCCCCCTGAGTAGCATCCATGTGAACATCAATCTGGATTAGAATATAGCAATGTAGCTCATGGATTGATGCAAGTAAATGCATCTCTTAGTTCTTATCAGGAGGAGTGATTACCCCTAGCATTCCTCTAAGATACTCAAAAGTATCCTTCGACAATAGCTTAGTAAAGATGTCTACAATCTATTCTTTAGTAGGCACATACTCCAATTTAACTTCTTGCTCATTGACTTTCTCCCTCAAGAAATGAAACTTGATTGATATATGTTTAGTCTTAGAGTGTAGTACGAGATTCTTTGAAATATTTATTGCACTTGAATTATCATAGTATATGGAAATAGGCTCTTCATATGTTACCCTGATATCTTTCAATATTTGTTTCATCCATATTACTTGAGTACAATTGTTTGCAGCAACAATATATTCTGCTTTAGCAGTAGATAGAGAAATGGAATTCTACTTTTTGCTCAACCAGGACACCAGCTTCTTCCCTAGGAAGAAAGCACTACCACTAGTACTTTTCCTGTCATCTACATCACCAGCCCAGTCCACATCAATATATGCACTCAGAGTGAGATCATCATCCTTTGGATACCAAAGTCCAAAGTCAACATTTCCTTTTAGATATCTGAAGATCCTCTTAACGACAATCACATGTGAATCTTTTGGATCAACCTGAAATCTGGAAACCATACATACAACATTCATAATATCTAGCCTAGTCTGGGTTAAATAAAGTAATCCACTAATCATTGACTTGTATCTAGTTTGATTTTCCTTAGGAGAATCATCATTCTATGTTAGTTTACATCCAGTCACCATAGGAGTACCAACAAGCTTTGAATATTTCATCCCAAATTTCTTCAGTAGCTCTCTCACATATTTGGACTGAGATATGAATATCCCCTTGTCTAATTGGATCACTTGTAATCCTAGAAAGAACTTCATCTCTCCAATCATACTCATCTCAAATTCATCCTTCATCTCATCAACAAACTTCATACATAGATTGTCATCTCCTCCAAAAATGATGTCATAAAAAAGACTTCTACAATAACTCTTTATCATGATCCAATTTGAAATATAAGTTTCTATCAGCAGTACCTTTAATGAATCCAAGCTTCAGTAAATATTTGTCCAATCTAGCATACCAGGCTTTGGGGGCTTGCTTGAGTCCATATAGAGCTTTCTTCAAGCGGCAGACCATATCTTCCTTGTCAGTTAGCTGAAATCCATCCAGCTGTTCAATGTATACTTCTTCTTCTAGTTCTCCATTTAGAAATGCTGACTTCACATCCATCTGATAGACTTTGTAGTCCTTGTATGCAGTATAAGCAAGAAATAATCTAATAGCTTCGATTCTGGCAACAGGGGAAAAAGTTTCTTCAAAATAAATACCTTCCATTTGAGAATACCATTTACATACCAATCTTGCTTTATTCCGGACCACTTCACCTTGTTCATTTAGCTTGTTCCGAAACACCCATTTAGTACCAATGACATTTTTGTCTTTAGGTCTGGGAACCAGTATCCATGTGTCATTCTTTTCAATTTGTGTCAACTATTCCTTCAATGCTTCCATCCAGTGTTCATCTTGGCAAGCTTCAGTGACATTTTTAGGTTCAATCTTGGAAATCAGGCAATACTCTTCTACAATCTTCCTTCTAGTTTTCACTCCTTTATTCTTATCTCCTATAATTTGATTTTCAAAATGATTTAGCTTTACATACCTTGGAGTTTTGGAATTTTCTTGAACTTTTGATTCTTCTGATCTTCCTTCTACACTTGCACTTATCTCTGCTTCCTAACTACCTTGACTTACCAAAATGAATTGAGGTTGCTTTACCAGAACATATGGAACATATGGCACAATTTGAAGTTGATTTTGTGTCTAAACATTCTTCCCTTTTTTTGTATTGTCTTCATTAGAATCATATCCACAATATCTAGATGATTTGACAGAATCCTCATCAACTCTGACATTTGCACTCTCAACCATCTTTCTCAGTCTTCTGTTATAGCATCAGTAGGCCTTGCTCTTAGTAGAATAACCTAAAAATATTCCTTCATTGCTTCTTGCATCAAACTTACCTATATCATCATCTCTCTTGATATAACATTTGCTTCCAAAGATCTTGAAATATTTAACAGTAGGTTTGTAACCAAACCATAGCTCAAAAGGGGTCTTACTAGAATTGCCATTAACATTTACCTAGTTTAAAGTGTACACAATAGTGCTTACAGCTTCACTCCAATAGCTTTGGGGCACATTTCCTTCTATCATCACTGTTCTAGCAACATCCAAGATTGTTCTGTTCTTTCTTTCTGTAACTCCACTCTGTTGAGGGGTTCGGGGAGCAGATAACTATCTTCTAATTCCATGTTCTTCACAAAAAGAGTTGAAATCCCTAGAGGTGAACTCACCACCTCGGTCAGATCTCGGACACTTGATTTTCAGATCTTTCTCATTCTCTGCCATAGCCTTGAAACTTTTGAACTTTTCCAGTGCTTCACATTTTTCTCTTAAAAAGGAAACCCATATCATTCTAGAATAATCATCAATAATCAACATAAAGTACCTTTCTCCATGAATACTTTTGACTCTGGAGGGACCACAGAGGTCAGTATGTAGCAGCTCCAGCAAATCATTTGAATGGAACTATTTGCTCCGGAAAGAGACTCTAGTCTGTTTACCCATCTGACATTCCTTACAAATTGTGTTAGCAGACTTCACTAACTTAGGTAGATCTCTTACTGCTTGAGTGGAACTTACCTTGACAATGTTATCAAAATTTACACGACACAGCCTCCTATGCCACAACCAAATTTCATCTACTTGAGCAATTAAACAACTCCCACTAGCAGTATTTAGGTGAAAAATATTACCTTTTGTCTGTTTACCAGTAGCAATCATATTGCTAGAGAACTTCCACGTATCTTGCATCTTCCATCTTTGAATTGTAGATCATAGCCTTTTCCCACCATCTGTCCAACAATCAAAATATTGTGCTTCAAGCCTTCAACATAAAGAACATCATCAGTGTTATCCTTACCACCACGACAAATAGAACCTCTGCCACAAATCACACCAACATTGTTGTCTCCAAATCTTACAATACCACTATCATACTTCTCTAGACTTACAAATTTGTTTTTATCACTAGTCATATGATGTGAGCATACACTGTCAATAACCTACTCATCCTTTTCTTCAACTCGGGCTGCAAGAGCTTTCTCATCTTTAGTAGATTCAATAGCCACAAGACTATTTTCAATGGTAGCAATGAAAACCCATTCATCTTCATTTCTAGTATCCTTATCAGACTCATCATCAATCACTCCTTCCTCAACAAAGTAACATTTCTTTTGGAATCTAGACTTGTTAGGCTTAGTTCTAGGGACTCTTTCAGGACATCTTGATGCAAAATGAACTATTTTACTGCATGAAAAACATTTAATAGGTAACAGTCCTTCATACTTACCTTTTCCTCTACCTTCTTTCTTTACAATCAGTGCTTCCAATTCTTCTACCTCTCTTTCTTTATCTTCAACCTGCTTCAGTTCTTCATCATACTTGGATATCTTTCTGGAACATTCTCCCAAACCATATCTTTGCTTGTTACTTCTGGATACAATAGCCTTGAATGCAGATTCAGTTTTCAGAACAGATTCACCAAATTCACTTAATTCAAAAGCAACAAGCTTACCAACCAACGTGTCTCTTGACATCTTTGTTACTGATATGATATCTTCAATAGCATGAGCCTTCACTTTGTAGGAGGGAGGCAAAGATTTGAGTATCTTAGCCACAATTTCATCCTCATCCAGAGAACCACCGACACATGTAATACCCATCACTATTTCATTTACTCTTTGCATAAAAGAAGTGATATTTTCATCTTTGCCCATCTTCAAATTCTCATACTTGCCTTTTAAACTTTGTAGCTTAGCCATCTTCACCTGTGCATCTCCTTCATACAAAGTTTCCAGCTTCGTCCAAATCTCATGAGCTGTCTGTAGTCCTACCACATTAACCATCTTCGAATCTGTTAGAGCACTCACCAAAGCTTCAATAGCCCTGATATTACTTTCAATTTTTTTGATCTCATCACCAATGGAGGGACCATTATGAGGAATAACATATGGATCTTTAGTAATCTTCCAGTAGACTTCACCAATACACCTTAGGTGACATTGCATCTTGAATTTCCATAGTGAGCAGTTAGTTCCATCAAATCTTGGACTGTCCTTCTTGAATGTTGCCATCTTAGATCACCTCAAGCTTTTAGACTTCTTCAGAGGAACTTGCTCTGATACCAATTATTGGCAAAACAAGGACAGACAACTGAGAGGGGGGGTGAATTAGTTGTCACATAATAATAAACTTTTCGAACTTTACTTAACTTAATCTCATATCTGATGAATAAGCAATTAACACATCAAAGAGATAGAGAACACCAAGATTTTTTTATGTGGAAACCCTGTTAGGGGAAAAACCACAGTGGATGTTAGTCCACAATATTATACCTTGTTAAAAGTATAATTAAATCAATAAAGGGGAATGCACATGCATTTAGGCACACTGCCTAGAGCTCACTGCTCACTTATAGAAGGGGTTCATTGCCCAACAATACAGAATAGGATTAAAATTCAGAGGGTATGAATTGAGAAAATAGCTTCTCCACAAGATTGATTATAGTTCCAATTAAGCACATAAAACTCCTTCACAAACTACTTCACACTCTGCTCTATAATCGAATGATATTCGCACATACACACATAAGAGCACACTCTCCACCTTTTCAACACACTACATCAATGAAACAATCACTTTTATATATCTGCTACATGAGATTGCATCAATAACTTAGTCGGCCAGGAAAATAAAACATATTTTCAATGTCGGCCCAAATTTACAAATAAATTTTTAAAAGCGAATCCACCAAGGTCAGCCACAGCATAGTGGGGACCCAAATTAAAAATTCCAACACAAAAGGACTTCAATTAATTTCACCTTGAAGATCCACAACATGCTACCACCAACATGTCTTCCAAGAACAAGAAAAACCGAACGTGTGTAGGAAAAATTTCTGACCACGAGCACATCAATCAATGTGGACGTACCAAAAAGATAGAGCACGATCTAGAAACATCCAAGAGCACCAAGAAACAACAAAGAAGCATCCACAACAACTAAGATTTATAGAATTACACAAACTTCACTCAGGAACATTGACAAAGACCATAGAAACACTGTCAAACCACAACATGATCAAATCTATACGCAGACCTCTGAAACTTTTGGTGGATGATCTAGATACACTCAACAGAAAACTCTTTAGTCCACAGCAGCTGAACTTCAACGTAAAGAACAAGACGCCTTCATGAATTGCATAGTTCCACTGGGAACTTGGAACACTTTCTTTTACAATTTTCTCAATATCCTCAACATATACAACCTCTAATACACCAAATCCTAATAGTGTTGACATCAATGACAACCACATATCAGCAACACATCCACAACATCCAACAGAGTCCAAGGTTGCTACAAATATTTCAAAAGAGTATGAGGATATTTTTCAAGGAATTTCCCATAATTGAAATAAATAAAACAAGAGTCAAGAGTAATTAAGATCCACCCAAAGAAAAAGATCTCACAAACAACAATTATGATAGTTGAATCCAAATGTGAAAGTAAAGGTAAAAAATGAGATATATACAATATTAGCTAGTGGTATAAACAAACTAGTAGAAAACACTAATTGTATAAGCCCTATGAAAGTCTAGAAAAAGAAAATGGGGGAAATGAATAGGTTTTATGAACAATGTTTGAGAAATTCAATCTCTATCCAAAAATAACTTCATTGGATGAGATACAAGGCTTAGATTAAAGCAACATGAAAATCTAAAACTTATATGCAAATATAAAATTTAAGTTTCCTTAATATGGAAATACCATGATTAGATGCATCTTCTTTATGATGCTAAAAATCAACCAACATAAAATGCTTAATTGCACCACCTTATGTGAACTTATAAAAATAATATATAAAGAATAACATCACCATAAGATAACAACAATGAGACACAAATCAAAACAAAAGAACATCACATAACACATGATTTACATGGAGAAACCCTTGCGAGAAAAAAATCCACCACGAAGAGAGGCCATGTATGCATTATCTTCAAACAAATGATATTACAATACAATCACTTCCATTATCCTCTTTGCCTCCACCATGAAAACACCTGTGCACCTGTGAACAACCTCCTCATGCCTCATCCTATCCTTGTACCTGCAATGGAACTCTACATCCAACTGTTGCTTATAATTCATCTAAGAGGCTGAATTTATAGATGTGTGAAGACATCTTAAGCCCCAAACAAGGCTCCCAAAGATGAACCTTCATTCCAAACGTATCCAACCCTTGGAATACCTCGTTAGAATGTAATAGGACAACAATTTTGGTTCCAATACTTTCCCTCCAACTTGGGCACCCAAACTTGGGAGATAAACATTATATTAAATGTAATAAATGATGGAATACCAAGAGACACATGTTGCCTCTTTCCAAGCACCCACTTTGAAAATCCAAAATGCCACTCATTTATCCTTTACTTATCTTTTATTATCCCATTTTAGGCATCCACATGTGGGGAAAATAATATTAAATATTTATTTCCATAACTCACCTTTACCGTTGCTAGTGGAACCATCACCCCTTATGAATATATTACAAACAATGGTGAGAATTAATATTACAAAATATTTTCCAATACACCCTAAGTTCCTAGAGACACCTTCTAATGATGTTGGAACCATGAAATAGGATTTACAAGGTAGATGACACCTAATCCTAACAATAAATATAGGTTTTGATTTTAGAGTTCACTCAACAAGGGTTTTGAACATGATCCTTTTCCAACACTAGTTACAAAGGAAATATTAGAAAATATTACTAGAAGAGAAGTTTATTAATTCATATATGGTATTTTTGGTCACCATCAAGTGAAGATATGTGAAGAATACCATATAGTATTATATTTTCAATATAATGGGGATCATATACACATACATTTATGTCGTTTAGACTAAAAAATACACTTGTAGTCTTTAGTAGAATCATGGTGAATACATTAAGAGATTTCATACATGATTTTATTGAGTTTTATCTTGATGATTTGACCATATAAAAATTCTTAATGATCGTATATAAGCACCAATGTTTATGTTTGAGAGATTTCATAGCCTTAGGATTGCACTAAATTTAAAGAAATCCATTTTTGCAACTCCATTTGGCATTTTTCTAGGACATATTATTTGTAAATAATGAATGATGGTAGATCCACTTAATATATATTAGTTTAAATCTACCACCCTAAAATTAAAACCAGAGATAAATACATTATTTGGTTATACTAGTTACCACCCTAAATTTATCAAAAACTATGCCACAATATTAGAGACTCGTTGAGGAATTCTAAAGAAAAATAAAAATAGGAAGTTTGAATGGATATTACAATGTCACAAATCATTCAATATACTTAAGAAACTTATATAAAAGGATTAACTTTAATCTTCTTGAATCTTCATGTTGATGCATCTGGTACAATTGGTGTAGTACTGACACAACCCAAACGAAGGATCATTTGGTTTTGTTTGCAAATAGGAAATATCGATAGAACCCAACATTAGTTTAAACATTATTATCTAGAAAATCCATTCATTTTTTATACAAATCAAGAATCTTTAGAGTATATTATGGATAAAATAGTAATGCATGGTTGGATTTCAAGAATTTAATTTTTAAAATTCAAAAATAAATTGAAGACCAAACTATCTCTCTAGTATTGATAATGGTGAAGAAGGAGACCAGGTCAAACATAATTTCCTTGGAACACACTTGTTCCAAATAACCATGGTAATTGATTATTTACAAGATAGTGATTCATTATTACCTACCGGTACCTTCCCAGAGAATTTTACTAAATAAGATAGGAGATTAACTACAAATTAT